>JAQZBX010109647.1:0-10445 GCA_029593785.1 Cabassous unicinctus
TTTTTTTTTTTTAAAGATTTATTTATTTATTTATTTGTCCCCCCCTTGCTGCTTGTGCTTGCTGTGTCCATTCGCTGTGTGTCTTCTCCAAGTCTGCTTATCTTCCCCTTGCTGTGAGGTCCTGCTGCATCAGCCCCTCGCGCCGCGCGGGCCGGCCTGCCCTCACAAGGAGGCCCCGGGAAGCGAACCCGGGGCCCGGGGCCTCACACATGGTAAACGGGGGCTCTATCGGTTGAGCCACACCCGCTTCCTGTTGTGAGGGCTTGCTGCATCAGCCCACTAGGCTGCGCGGGCCGGCCTGCCCTCACAAGGAGGCCCTGGGAAGCGAACCCGGGGCCTCCCATATGGTAAACGGGGGCTCTATCGACTGAACCACTCCCGCTTCCCTAGTAGTAATATTTTGACAATACTCTCATAGTTTGTAGCAAATGTTTCACAGCAATGCAAGGTGTTGGTGGTGGGTGATGTATGGGAGCTTTGTATGATGATATGCATGTTTGTTTTGTAAATTCACAAATTTTAATTGTAATGGTTAGGCTAATCTGTCAACTCGGCCAGTTGTTTGGTCAAGCAAGCACTGTGCTAACTATAATATAAGGACATTTCATGGACTTTAATCATCAGTGAGTTGATTGCATAGATGGCTAATTATATCTACAATTAACTAAGGAGATTGCTGTCAGCAATGAGTGACAACTTATCCAATCAGTTGAAGGCCTTAAAAGGGCAAGTGATTTCAGCATTTGGAGAGAGATTTCCCAGCTCTACTTCAGACAGCCAATATCTCCTGGGAACTCATTAAGGACCTTCATCGGAGCCCCTGGTTTACAGTCTGCCCTGTGGAATTTGGACTTGTGCTTTCCCACGGTTGTGTGTGAGAATTTTATAAATCTCATACTATTTACAGATATCTGCTGTCAGTTCCATTCCCCTAGAAAACCCAGACTAATACATTAATATACACTTATTGTATATGTATGTTCATGTATGAATTATATACTTTAATAAAATTTTATTTTAAAACAATAATATTGTAATATTTTGCAGCAATGTAAAAGAAGGTATTATCTCAATTCTAAGGGACAATAATGGGGGATGTATTGGATTTTTCCTTTCAGGGTAATGAAAAGTTCTAAAATTGACTAAGGTGATGACAGCACAACTCTGTGATGAAACATGAGAGCCACTGAGTGTACAATTTGAATCGACTGTACAAAGCATGGGACTGTATAACACAGGGAATCCAGTGGTGAATGATGGACTACAGTTAACTGAATAAACAGGAGAATGTTCTCCCATAAGCTATAACAAATATATAATACTAATATGGGGTGTTAATAATGGGGGGGGAAATACACCAAATGTAAGATGTAAGCTATAGTTAGTAGTAATATTTTGATGATGCTCTTTCATAGTTTGTAACAAATATTACACAACAATGTAAGGTGTTGGTGGTGGGTGATGTATGGGAACCCTGTATGATGATATGCTTATTGTTTAGGTATGTTCATGTATGAATGATATACTTCAATAAAATTTATAAAAAAAGGAATGATGTACTGGTGCATGCTGCAACATGGATGAACCTTGAAAACAGTATGCTAAATGGAAGCCAGATACAAAAGACCACATAATGACTTCTGGGAAGATGGTGAACTAGAAATACACAGAACTCTTTTCTTTCCCAGAAAAATTGCTAGAGGACAAGCGGAAAAGGTCAGGAAAAAAAAGTCTTCTGGGATTTAGGACACCAGGGGAAGCCTAGACACTGCCCAGAAGACAGAGGGACAAAGTAAAGGAATCACAACAGCAAAACTGTGAGTTAAAACTAGCAGATGCTACTGACAGCACCCTCCTCCACACTAAAGGCACTTTTGAATACTCAGGGCTCTGGGTCAGTGGCTACAGACAAAAGGGATCCCAGGGATCCACCTTCCCAGGAAAGGGGAGAGAGAGGGACACAGACTAAGGCTGACTCAGTTTTTGACCCACAAACTTAATCTGCTGTGTCCCACGAGCACTTCCTGGCCAGGTGGGGCCATGCCACTGTTTGAATTGGGAGCTGGCACAGGACTAAGGGATCTGACCCTCTCAATCTCCCTCTCCACTAACAAGGACTGATTGTTGAGGACGCACCTCCTCAGGAAAGGGGAAAGAGAGGGACACAGGCAAAGGCAGACTCAACTTTTGACCTACAGATTTGATCTACTGTGTCCCACCAGCCCTTCCAGGATGGGTAGGGCTATGCCATTGTTTGCCTTGGGAGCCAGTGCCAGACTAAAGAAACATGGGACTGAAGAGATTCTACCCTCTCAATTTGCCCCTCTACTAATCAGGATTGATTGTTGAGGATGCAGAAGGGAGTGTAATTATTTCCTACCCAGGAAAAAGGAGGAGACTATTGGTGAAGGCTGGAGCATTGTCTTTCAGAAAGTTTGAATTACAAGACTTTGGCTCCAGGCAGGAACCTATATAACACTGATGCGGTCCATGTTGCAGCAAACACACTCCCACCAGGCATTGAACTGAAAGGGCTGCCAAAGGATGGCATCTGCTAGCATACCATTGAAGTGCACATGAGGAAATTAAAAGCAAATAAGACAGGCTTTTTCCAGCATTTATAAACTCCCACCCCAAGGCCCTAGGAAGCAGATCGGTAACCCATTACTGGGTCCCATGCCCAGTTTTGAGCAACTAACAGGATCAATTTTAAAGATACAAGTTTAACCAAGAATCAAAACAACAGTAACACATAACCTCACACCACTAAATCTCTACAAAAGAGAGAGAAATTGAGCATCTGAGTAAACTCATCATTCTAAATCAATGTCTAGACATCAACAAAAAAATTACCAGCCATACTAAGAAAATAAAACACATGGCCAAAGAAAAGGAATATATCAAAGGCCCAGAAGAGACACAGGATTTAAGACAACTGTGGGTTTTTCATACACGCCTTTTATCAAATTGAGGAATATTCCTTTTATTCCTATTTTTCTAAGTGTTTTTTATCAAGAAAGGAGACTGGATTTTTTCAAATGCCATTTCTACTTCGATTGAGATGATCAAGTGGTTTTTTCCCTCAATTTGCTAATGTGTATTACGATGATTGATTTTCTTATGCTGAATCAGCCTTGCATACCAGGAATATACCCCACTTGGTCATGATTATAAGTTTTTTGATTTGCTGCTAGATTTGATTTCAAGTATTTTGTTGAGAATTCTTGCATCTATGTTCATCAGAGAGACTGGTGTGTAATTTTCTTTTCTTGTAGTGTCTTTATCTGGCTTTAGCATTAGGGTGATATTGACTTCCTAAAATGTGTTGGGTAATTTTAATTTTTTGAAAAGATTGAACAGGATTGGTGTTAATTCTTTTTGAAATGCTTGGTTGGATTCACCTGTGCAGCCATCTGGTCCTGGACTTGTCTTTCTTGGGAGATTTTTTGATGATGGATTCATTCTTTTTAAATGTGATTGGTTTGGTAAGTTCTTGTATTTCTTGTAGTGTTAATGTAAGTTGTGTGCATTTCTAGGAATCTGTCTATTTCATCTAGGTTGTCTAGTTTGTTGACATGCAGTTTCTCATAAAACCTCTTGTGATCCTATTTTATTCTTGATGGTCAGTTGTAACTTCTCTCCTTTCATTTCTGATTGTGTTTATTTGTATCTTCTCCCCCTTTTTCTTTGTTAGTCTAGCTAGGAGTTAGCCAATTTTATTGATCTTCTCAAAGAACCAGCTTTTGGTTTTGTTGATTTTCTCTATTTTTTCCTCAATTTTATTTATTTCTGCTCCAATCTTTATTTCTTTCCTTCTGCTTGCTTTGGGATTGTTTTGTTGTTTTTTTCCTAGTTTCTCCAGTTGTTCAGTTTGATCTTTGATTTTAGCTCTGTCTTCTCTTTAAATATAAGTGTTTAAGGCTACAAATTTCCCTTTCAAGGCTGCCTTTGCTGTAACCCACAAGTTTTGATAAGTTGTGTTCTAGTTTTCATTCATCTCAATACATTTACTGATTTCACTTGCAATTTCTTCTTTGACACACTGATTATTTAGAGCGTGTTGTTTAGCCTCCACACATTTGGGAATTTAACTCTTTTCTGTCTATTATTGATTTCCAGTTTCATCACACTATGATCTGAGAAGGTACTTTGTATAATTGCAATCTTTTTATATTTATTGAGAACTGCATTGTGACCTAACATGTGTTCTATCCTGGAGACAGATCCATGGGCACTTGAGAAGAATGTATAACTCACTGAGTTTGGACACAACGTTCTGTATGTGTCTGTTAGGTCTAACTCGTTTATCGTATCATTCAGGTTCTCTGTTTCCTTGTTGATCTTCTGTCTAGTTGTTCTATCTAATGATGTGAATGGTGTGATAAAGTCTCCAATGATTATTGTAGAGATGTCTATTTCTTCTTTTAATTTTACCTCATGTATTTTAAGTCACTCTGATTAAGTGCATATATATTTATGACTATTATAACTTCCTGGTCTATTGTCCCTTTTATTAATATATAATGGCCTTCTATATCTTTTCTAATTTTTTTCTGTTTAAAGTCTGTTTTGTCCAATATTAGTATAGCTACCCCTGCTCTTTTTTGGTTACTGTTTGTGTGGAGTATCTTTTTCCAACCATTCACTTTCAGCCAGTTTGTATCCCTGGGTCTAAGGTGAGTCTCTTGTAAGCAGCATAGGGATGGCTCGTGTATTTTTTATCCATTCTCTCAGCTTATATTTTTTGATTGAGGAGTTCAATCCATTCACATTCAATGATATTACTGTAAATGCATTATTTTCTTCCACCATTTTATTCTTTGGTTATCATATGTTTTATCTTATTTTCATCTCCTATTTTACTCTTTTGGTTATCCTTTCTGCCATTCTTGTATTCCATACTCTCCTCCAAGCCTCTCTCTCCTGTCTTTTTCTTTCAGGCTTTAAGGCTTCCCTTAATATTTCGTGCAAGGTGGATTCTTTTTTACAAACTCTCTTAGCTTCTGTTTGTGAATATTTTATAGTCTCCTTCATATTTGAAAGACAATTCTGGTGGATAAAGAATTCTCAGCTGGCAGTATTTCTCTTTCAGTGTTCCTAATTGTATCATATCACTTTCTTCTTGCTTCCATGGTTTCTGATGAGAAATCTGCACTGTTACTGCGTGTCCCTTCCATGTGATGGTTTGCTTCTCCCTTTCTACTATGTGAATTTTCTTTATCTTTGATGTTTGACTTTCTGAGCAGTATGTGTCTTGGGGAAGGTCTATTCAGATTTATTATGATGGGGTATGCTGTGCTTCTTGGACATGTAAGTTCATTTCTTTTGTGAGTGTTGGGAAATTTCCAGCTATTATTTCCTCAAATACTCTTTCTGCTTCTTTTCCCTTCTTTTCTCCTTCTGGAACTGCCATGACACCTATTTCATTGCATTTCATGTTGTTATTCAACTGCCTGAGCCCCTGCTCAATTTTTTTCCATTCTTTTCTTTCTCTGTTCTTTTCTCTCTTCAATTTCAGCTGCTCTGTCTTCAGTATCACTTATTCTTTCTTCTATCATTTCAAGTCTGGTGTTGTATGCTGCTAATGTGTTTTTTATCTCACCTATCATGTCTTTCATTCCAATGAGCTTATTACTTTTCTATTCAAGGTTTCAAATTTTTCTTTGTGCTCACTCTTCAAATTCTTCTTGATGTCATTTATCTCCTTAGCCATATTGTCTTTCAACTCATTAATTTGATTTTAGAAATTTGTTTGTATCTCATTAATTAGGTGTCTCAAATCCTGTGTCTCTTCTGGACCTTTGATATATCACTTTTCTTTGGCCATGCCCTCTATTTTCTTAGTATGGTTGGTAATTCTTTGCTGATCTAGGCATCTGATTAGGACGGTGAGTTTACTCAGATGCTCTATTTCTCTCTCTTTTGTAGGGATTTAGTGGTGGTAACCTGTGTGTTACTGCTGTTCTTTGATTCGTGGTTCAACCTTGGTCTCTAGGATTGATCCCACTAGTTGCTCAAAACTGGGCTCTTGACCCAATATTGGGTTTCGAACTGACTTCCTAGGACCTAGGGGAGGGAGCCTGTAAAGGCCAGAAAAAGCCTCTCATTTATTTTTAATTTCCTCACATGCACTTCATTTTTCTGCCAGCACATGGCATGCTTTGGCAGCCCTCTCAGTTCAATGCCTGGTCGGAGCGCATTTGCTGCAACGCAGACCTCATAGATATTATATAGGTTCCTGCTTGGAAGCTAAGAGTCTTGTAACTCAAACTTTCTCAAAGACAGTTATCCTACCTACGCTGGCAGACTTTTCCTTTTGCATGGGTAGGAAAAAATTCCTCTTCCCTCTGTGTCCTCAACAATTAGTCCCTGTTAGTAGAGAGGGAGATTGAGAGGGTCAGATCTCTTTAGTCCTGTGCAGGCTCCCAGGGCAAACAATAGCGCAGCCCCACCTGCCCTGGAAGGGCTGGTGGGACACTGCAGACCAAATTTGTGGTTCAAAAGCTGAGTCACCCTTAGGCTATGTCCCTCTCTATCCCTTTTCCTGGGAAGGTGGATCCCTGGGGCTCCCTTTGTCTATAGACAACCAGTTCAGAGGCCTGAGTATTCTAAAGTGTCTTTATTGTGGAGGAGGGTGCCGACAGTTCAGCTGCCATTTTAACTCACAGTTTTGCCCTCGTGATTCTTTTCCTTTGTCCCTCTCTCTTCTGGGCAGTGCCAAGGCTTCCTCTGGTGTCCTAAATCCTAGAAGATTTTTTTCCAAGCTGTTTCTGCCTATCCTCTAGCTATTTTTCTGAGAGAGAAGAGTCCTGTGTCTTTCTAGTCTGACATCTTCCCAGAAGTCTCTCTAATCATCTTTTGAATCTATTCTTCCCTTCAGCCCAAGTGTCATCCTCTGAATCAGTAATGCCCAAGGGATGGTTTCCCAAAAGTTAACCCTTTCACCAATGCTAGTGCTTTCCAATGTGGCCACAGTTCAGGCAGTGAAAAGCAGCTCACACCTCCCTCTACTTAACAATATTCCTATTGTTTTCCTCTGGAAAACTAATAAATCCAAAGTTTTTCAAGACCTTACATAACTTCTGCTCTCTCCTCATTTCCCACTCTTTTCAAACTTCTTGCTTTTGTCATACCAAACTTTAGGTTCCTCAAATGGGGTGTCCTCTCTCTTGCCTCCTGGGCTTCAGAGATAGTCTTCCAGTATCTCCCTCAAGCATCACCTTATCCTGGCTAACCCTTCATCATCCTTCCCAGCCTCAATTAAATATTAGTTCATCAGGAAGACCTTCCCTGACCTTCTTCATCACAATTTACTATACTATTTGTTTAATATCTGCCTTTTCTGTTACCCTAAAATTTCCAAATAAACTGTGACTAGGTTTGTCTTGTTTCTTTCTCTATTTCCAGTACAGAGTCTAGAGAATATAACAGATGTTTAAAAAATATTTGTTAAAATTTTCTTGACAACTAAATCACAGAAAGCCTATAGGCTATTTGTGCTTGCCTATTCTGTGTGCCTCAAGTACAGATTTTATGAATAACAGTTGAAAACATTACCTTTAAAATTATATTGTTTATAATATAGTAGTAATTATGGAACTATGTCTTTTGCTCATCACTCCTTGGGAATACTAAACTACAGTTCCTTCCTAAATGTTGGGCTGTAAACTTCTTCTGGCTCAGCCTTGCCCTATGTTTTTTGGCAGGATCTAGAAAATGGTGATAATAATATCTACCTGGTAAGGTAGTTATGAGGAGCAGGTATGATATATTTTAAGGACCTGGCATGGATTAGGTATTCAGTACATGGTAGCCTTCATTAAAGAACAAAATAATACATAGATGCATATCTGAGAGGTGTGTTGTGTGTATGTATGTGTGTGTGTGTGTGTGTGTGTTGAACACTCTCAAAACAATTGTTGTAATGGTGAATTTTGTAAAATACTCTAATATATGGAGTTATACCAGAGAGTGACAAAACCAGAGGACACTCTGACCAAGGTCTGCATGGCTCTTGAAAGGCAAGTAGATTGAATGGGGTGTATTAGCGGATAAATTAGCCTACATAGCAGCTTGTTCTTTCAAATCAGGGATCTTAATCTGGGGTCCATGGAAACCAAGAGAATCAATGCATGGACTTCAAAGTGTCTATGGCCTTCTTAAAATTAATGCAAAATGTTGTGTGCTTATGTATTTGTTTGTGTCTGTGAACTCTTCTGGAGAGATAGGACATAGCTTTCAACAGCTTCTCAGAGAGTCTGTGAACAAGAAAAATTTAGGAATCCCTGCCTAAAGGTTTCTTCAGGAAATCTGGTGTTCTTGCAAAAATGATAATGTTGACAGTGTGGTGGTATGTCATCTGGCTGACCAAAGCAATGTTTTCTGTTAAAGCAAAGATTAGAATTCTTGGGGCCAAAATGATCTCAACCAAATGATTCTTCCTCACCATGTTTCCACCTACATGTGAACAATTAACACATGCTTCTTATTGATGATTTTCATATCCTATTTGCAAGGAAATTGTACTGAAACCAATTCCAAAGAATATTTATATAATGTATTGGAAAACCAAATAAATGAGCCCTCCCAATATATGAACAATTTGATGTTGCTGAGAGTGACTATTTATTGGAGATTGAGCACACATTGTCCAAGACTGCCTCTAAGTCATTCATCTACTGGTTTTCATATATATGTTTCTATTCTAGTCCAAAAAATAGCAAGACTGGCCATGTGTTGAAATAATTTATTTCAACACTTAATGCATCATATGTCCCATATTTCCACATGTTGTGTCATCACCATTTGACCTCATCCCATTGTTAATTATTTAATAGTACTGTTGGATAAACAACACAAAATATAGTTTACTTTTGAATGCGTCATTTACATGAAAAAAAAAAATCAATACATGCTGCAAATGATACAAGTTTAGGTGATAGTACTAATCATTCTGATGGATAGGAAACCAGATATAAAGGGGGAGCAAACCACAGGGAAGATGAAGGGATCTAGGAGAACCACAAAAATTGAAAAGATGCCATAACTTTCCAATAAAGAATGAAGGCAGAAAGTAACTGTCAGGAGCAGACGTGACTTAAGCAGTTGGGCAACCACCTCCTACAGGGGAGGTCCCAGGTTCTGTTCCCAGTGCCTCTTAAAGAAGATGAGTAGACAACAAGCAGACACACAATTAGCAGAGACAATGAACAGAAACAACGACTAGGCATGAGTGGACAGACAAAGGAGCCATCTCCGGGGAGGGGGGAAAACATGTTCTCAAGGGTTGAAATTTAATAAAAATAATATTTAAAAAAGCAACTTCTATTATTTAAAAGATAAATAAAATATTTTTTTAAAAAAGAAAGAAACTGTCACCCAAATGTTGGCATAATGGGAATTGCATGTTTCCACCTCTCAAAACTTAACACAATAATGGGGTTGTTTTGAGTAGGAATCTATTCACATGAAAATGAAATAATATTTAAAAAAAAAACCACTAACCAATAGAGGATTGTTTTTTACACTCACTGAGGGTACATCTCTTGGTGACAGAGATTATTCATTTGAGGAAGTGACTATGTTCTAAAAGAGACGCCAAAAGTAGGCATTCAAGAGATTTTGATGAGTTCACACACCACTCCAGCACAGTATACTGAATACACTCTTTTTGACCGACCATGGATAATCAGTTTTAGAGAGTATTTAGACCAGTAGCCTGCACCAGGAAATCTTTACAACCCATTGAGTTCTTTTAAGATACAAAACTTACCTATTTCAAGACTATGTTTTTCAATAACAATCAAAATACAAAATTATCTAAGAAACATAGCTGAAGGGAAGTGGCTCTGGTTTAAGCAATTGAGCTCCCATTTACCATATGTAGGACCCCGGTTCGATGCCTGGGAACTGCTGGCAAAAAAAAAAAAAAGAAAGATAAAAGGTGTCCTGACCTGCACAGCACAGAGGGGCACAGGACCCCTAAAAATGGTTGGAGGAATTATACTGCCTGACTCCATTATTTACTATAAAGCCACAGTAATCAAGAAAGTGACTGGCATTAGGAGCAACAATTAGGTCAATGTAACAAAATAGAGAGCCCAGGAATAGATCCACACTTATGAGGCTATTTGATTTTTCATAAAGGTGCAAAAGCAAAATACAGATTGGATCTGGAATGAATTGCCTCTGTGGAAAGATGACTAAAAACCTACAGGACAACGCAATAGGATGCCTAAGTCATGTCTTGCCTTGCAACTTTGGACCTATCATAAACATAATATTTCACTTCTTGAAATATTTCACTTCTTAGACACATTAGGCATCAGAGATGAGATGATTCATATAAAAAATTTAAATTAAAAATGAGGCGGGGAGTAGTGGTTGAGCACCTGCTTCCCATGTATGAGGTCCTGGGTTCAATCACCAGTACCTTCTGAAAAAAT
>JAQZBX010109648.1:0-10444 GCA_029593785.1 Cabassous unicinctus
TTTTTGCAATGTAGTTAATTAAGATGAGGCCATGCTGCGTAGGGGGGCCCTACATTCAATGTGTCTGGTGTCCTTTTAAGAGGAGGGAATCTGGACACAGAGACACAGACACTAAGAGAAAGATGACCTTGTGAAGATGGAGACAGAGATTGAAGTTATGCTGCCACAAGCCAAGGAACACTGGGGCCACCAGAATCCAGAAGAGGCAAGGAAGGTGTTTTGGTTTGCTAAATGCTGCCAAAAGCAATATACCAGAAATGGGTTAGCTTTTACAATGAGGGCTTACAAGCTTAAAGTTCTGAGGCTGAGAAAAGTGTCCAAATCAAGGCATCATCTGGCATTAACAAGGGGTTAATGAAGACCGGCTGAAGACCAGCTGCCAGTGATTCTGGACTTCTCTGATAAATGGGAAGGCACATGACATGGCTGCATCTCTCTTCTCTTCCAGGTCACCTCGCTTTCAGCTTTCTGGTTTCCTTTGCCTCTTCTTTCCTCTTCTGTGGGTTTCTCTCTGAGCCCCTGCATCTTTCTCTCTCTGCATATTCATCCCATTTATAAAGGACTCCAGTAAGAAGATTAGGACCTACCCTGGGCCACCCCTCACTGAAGTAATCTAATCAAAACGCCCTTAGGTGAAATGATCTAATCAAAATGTGCCCCCTACAATAGGTTCACATCCACAGGAATGGACTGTTCTAAGGACATGATTTTCTGGGGCCCATCCAGTATCAAACCATCACATGAGGATTCTTCTCTAGAGCCCAGAGGAGGGAGCATGGCCCTGCCAACACCTTCATTTCAGACCTCTAGCCTATAGAACTGTGAGACAATAAACCTCCTTTGTTTTAAGCTACTCAGACTGTGGTACTTTGTTACCACAGTCGAATACACTGACATCTAACATTCTAGATGCCTCTGTCTATTCTCTTGAGAGAAGGGAAAAAAGGAGGGGGCTTTATATCTGTCAAGAAAAATGTGATGAGCTGTGCAAAATTAATGTAAGGGGAACACCCACTATTCCAGTCCCTTCTCAAATGTCATATCAATTGACCTTGGTGAACCAGGAAGTTACTTAGGGCATTCTTTAAAAAGTCATACTGCCCCATGAAAGCAGGACACCTTCTTCCACTCCCAGTCAGGCTACCCATCACTCCTTTTCCCCATTTATAGGTTTGTGGAGGAACTTAAAAGGCATGAGTCATGTTCTGAAAATCAAACATGTACATGCAGAGCATATAAAATGAACCAAGAAAAGAGTAGGAATTAGAGACACAATGTGGGCTTTATGCAACATGCCAACATCCACAGAGACCAACGTTTCTGATTGCTGTTGAATGAAGGAGAGTAATGACAGGGCTCAGGGTTTGCAAGAGTGTGTGCAAAACATGGAGTTTTTAGGAAAAGTGCAGAGTGCCTTTAATCAGGCCTAACCTGACCCTGTCTGTTAGTTGTTTATGCTGTGGGTAGGTAGAAATCAGAAGTTTACCATTTTTTTTTGTTATGGAAAATTTGTGGAGTGTTGATCAACTTTTTTTTCCTCTCCTAGAAAACATTTTTTAAAATGTTAAGTATACAGTTTCTAATTTTACCTCTCCTAACAAATGAACTCTGGAACATTTTTTTTTTTTTTTTTTCCCACTTTGGGTCACCTTTCTTATACTGGGACCTTGAGTATCAAGATCACCCTGTTCCATCTCTGGAAGGATCCCTTGGTAGCTGCCACTTGTGAGGTGTCTGGGGGGAAGTGTTATTTTGGGCTGAGGATTCTGTCTGCTGGGCAACAGCCTAGGAGGGTCCCAAGTACACACCAAATGTAGGAATTTCTATTTGTCAAGGCTTTCACTTTACCAGCGTAGCTATCATCTTATTTCCGTGGTGATAGATGCTCAATTGCAGAGTGCTATGGTTGAGTCTTTGATCTCATCTCCCAAAGTTAATTGTAAAACTTTTGTATGATCTCTTGCATTCCCGGATTACAAAATGACGACACCAGGCAATTCTTATTGTCATGGGTAATTGCATAGAGAAGGAAAATAGGACAGAGGGCTAGAATAAAGAATGAAAGTAAACACTTATGGGAAACATTATGCTTCAGAAGAAGGCCTTGCAATGTAATAGCATAATGATTTCAATCCCAGATTCATAGTGATTTAATGAAATAAGCAGCATCCATAGGCTCTAAACATATGTTTATAGAGGCAGATTGAATATCAGATATTTCTGTTGTAAAGTAGTGATTTTTGTGTCCAAAATGTCATTATCTTCAAAAGATACATAGTCCTTTGAGGTCTGAAAATGCCGATAGTTTTCTTTTAATGCTCCTGCACTTAGCACTCATTGTTTTATCTTCAGAGACACTTGCTATTTCCATGCACCATCATTGTAATAGGATTTACATTTCCGCTGTCAGCAGTCCTGGAGATTGTTTGATAGAAAGGCCGGGGAAGAGTGAGAAGACTTCTGATTCTGGCTGTCATATGTCATAGATGATGATCAAGTTCATAAAGGACTCTGGATAAAATGACGGGGAGAATTCCTAACCCAATGCTCTCAAGTCAGTTTCATGTTCTGCTGTTAATTAGAATCCACCCCCTTCTCACTTTATTTACCAACTAACACACCTTTTCTTAACTTGTGTGTGTGTGGGGGGGCAGGGTATGTGATCCTGCCAAAACTGGGGTGAAAACCTGTTGTTTTGTAAATATGTCATATACTAGAATTAAAGCCAAACAAATTCTTAAGTAAAACTGACCCCAGGATGAAAACAAACAAACAAACAAAACAAACAGGGCTTGAACTGGCTGCTTCAGACTCCTTGGTTGATCCCAGATTGTGCTCTTGATGGCAGAGAAAGGCAAAACAAACTTGGAATTGTTAATGTGGCAACTAATATATTCCTAACAGTAAATACCTGCCAAAATTGGGATGTAGGATTTCATTTAATGCACCTAATATTTTATCTCATGACATAATTTGAAACTTAAGACCCTCTTCTGCATAGAAGAGGAACCCACTTTCAGTTTTGGTTTTCAATTCAGTGGTCACCTCATCACATACTGATCGGTTGCTTCCTTCCAACCCCATCTTCTGTCCACAGCCTTTCCTCAGAAGGCCTTGGTTTTCATGCATTATAGAGTCTTCAGTGTTTTAAACCATCCCTGTACTTCCCATGTTTCTTTGAGTGCAGACCTGGGAAATTTTTACCAAATGAAGAGATTCAGCTTTTCTAATTTAACCAATTTCCTGCCCATTGGTCTTGGATTCTTTTCCTTATTCTAGTCTTCATTTGCCCCACCACTAGGATACAGGGTTTCAGTGGCCACTTTTTTTCCGGATATTCCCCATGTTTTCTGACTTAAAGAAAAGCTCTCATCTTCCAGTTAAAGAATTCATCCAAATTTGAAGGGAATTAGAAAGATCAGATGTTATTCCAAATGGATGTGAAAAGATAAAGACCAAACCATCAGAAATGAAGGTATAGGAAAAAAAAAAAAAGCATCCAGATTCTTTTTTGGAATTCAATATTTAAAGGATTTTTAGTGCCTTGTCACTGAAAACCTTTGCTCATTTTCTATCATGGCAACATATATGGATATTGTGGTAGCTAATTACAATTACTGGCCCTAGACAAAGACAGAAAAAAAAATTGAGTTTTTCTTTTTCCAATTGCTTAGTTTGTGTGCAGAGTTGCCATTCCAGATGGGGCCCATTATGTGATGTTGTATTTCAAAGGCAAACATTTCTTAAAGTTGCTGAAAAAATGTCTATTAAGGAATTAAGAGCTGCTGAAAAAGACATGTGTTATCTATTTCTTCAATTAGTGGCAAAATCCTGGTAGTATTCTTAAAGAACTGTGGGTGTTCTCATTGAAATAGTCTAATCCTCCCTCTTCTCCAACCCACCCAATGCTATTGTAAAACGAGGGGGGAGAAATCACAGATGAGGACAGGGTTACACTATTTTGCTTAATATATCATTTATTAAAAGTTTTTCTCAGTTGGACAGCAAGCAATTATTTGAAGCAGCTGGGTTACAAGGACTGATCACATGTTATTATACGCAGAGGAATTATGGATTATAGAAAGCTGAGCAAAGTAATTATGCTCATGGAGAGTCACATTAATTTTTAAGGTGAGGTTTGTAATAATATTCATAATAGCTATAAAAATTAGAGCAAATGTCTGGATTTCTAAGGGTCTCCAAGGTTTAAAATTGGTACATGGATTTAATTTTGCTAAAATATGGTATGGTTTCCCTGACAGTTTTCAACGTTTCAATGGGAATGAATTTCTACAAATGTTGAAGACATGGTTGAGTATTGGTAAAATTAAGACACTGACAAAATCTGAAACTTTTACTCTAAAAGTCTCATTTTATTAACTTTGGTTCTCACAGCCCCCATCCCCTTCCTGGGTTAGTACAGAGATGGACTCATGCCTATCACTCTTGTATTTCCAAGACTGATAATACAAAGGTGAAATGATGCTAAATCATGGAAGTCAATTAACACCCTTTCTGGCTCCACTGTGGTAATTACTTGAGAAGTATCACCTTTGAGAAGGCTGACAGTTCCACAAAACTCAAAAATCAAGGCTGCCTTTTCCTCCTCACAGTCACTGCCCTAAACTGTTTAAAATAATTTCTCTTGGTTATACTTTCATGACCTCTCCCACCTTCATTTTCTTCTAGTTTCTTGGTAGCATTATTGCTAATTAGGAATCTAAAGCAGGATGATATTTCAAACAGGATGAGGACAGTCTCTTTTGCCAGGTAGTGGGTGGTATCTGCAGTAAGCAATTAAAATGTACTTTACTGAATTAAAAAAAAAAAAAAAAAAGGCCAATAATAACAATAGTAAAACAACAATGGGAACAAAAAATTAGGTTGAAAATTTAATGTGACTATGAAATTAAACTAAGTTGGCTAAGCTGTGAGATGACCTGAAAATTCTGCAATTGCAGTTAAGTGAGTTGCCTGAGCAGTGGCTTTTTGGCCATCTAATATAAAATAAAAACTAAAGGCACACGGAAACATGATTCTCCCAAGTTGGATGTATTTTTAAATTTCCCAGCTACTAAGTAGTTTTAAAGCTTTAATTTTTGCCTTTTGGAATATATTTTTTCCAAACATAAAGAACTTTGTTGTTTCCTTTCAGCCTAAAAATGTAATGGATGCTTGCTATTAAAAATGCAAATAAAGTAAAATTCCCCCAAATCCCCAATGAAAAGTCTGCTCAAATTTAGTGTCTATATTTCCAGCACTTATATATGGCACATAAATGTAAATAGCAGATAAAAATGTATATAAATGCATTTTAATTTTTAAAAAATCACTTATTTAACAATTATTTATTGAGCACCTACTATGTTTTAAGTAACGGGATAAATACAAATGGTGACCTGCCCTTGTGGAGCTTAACGGACTGCGGCTGGAGAGAGATGTATTAAGTTAATAATCATGAAACTGAACATAATAGCACAAATGTGGCCAGTGCTATGAAGGAGAGGTGCATAGAATAAGACCTTACATTAAGGGAAATTGACCTATTCTGAAATGTCAGGGAAAGCTTCTCTGAGGCAGTGATGATATTGAGTTTAGATTTCAAGGAGTAAAACGTTACCCAGAAAAAGATGAGTGTGAGAGGAAAGGAGGGATCCAGAGCTGCCTGAATAAAGGCTTAGTGAAAGGAGGAAGTAAGTGCATTTGAGAAAATGAAGGAAAGCTAATGCCTGGAGAATAAATTTGTCACAGTGGGATACAGACGGAGAGCGGTGGGTAGGGGACCATCTTGTAGGGCCTTGTGCATCCTGCTGAGGAATTGGTTTCCAGCGCTAAGCAAAACGAAACCCAGTGTCTCTGGCATGGGGATGATAGGTGTCTCATGAAGTTCGCTCTGAACTCAGGGCAGAGGACCAATTGAGAGTAGTGGAAATAGATGCAGGGGGATTAAATGGGAGTCCGTCGTGGTAGAAGGGAGAGGGGAGCCAGCATGAACCAGGGAGGTGGTGAGACAAGAACATGGTGATAAATTGTATGTGAAGGGTGAGTGAGAGCATTCAGGCGGGACTCCGTTTGCTTACTTTCTTCTGTGGTTTCCTTTCAAAACTTTTGCCCATTTTATTGTAGTGCTATGTGCTTTCGTTATTGATTTGCAGGACCTATTTATATATTGTGGATATTATCACTTTTCCTGTTATGTGTTCCAAATAGTTTCGTCTGGTCTATTCCTTGTCTTTTAATTTTTGTTTATAGTACTTTTTGACAACCAAGAATTTATTTTATGTAGTTATATTTGTCAATGTATTCCTTTCTGTCTTTTGGATATTGTGTCTCCTACTCTAATGCTTTGATAATGTTACTTTTTGAAAAAAATTCATTTGGAATTTAATTTGGGGTATGTAGTAGAGATTGTTCTTATATTTTCTAGATAGTTGTACTCATACCGTTTATTATCTTTTCCCCTTTGATTTGAAATAAACCCCACCACACATACACACACACAGCTGTTATTTGGGACATTTTTCTAGTTCATTGCTCTATTTGGCTTTTCCTGTGCTAACCCTGTACTTTTAAAATGAGCATTGCTTTATAGTACAGATTTTTAAAAGTCGTTTTTATTCATGTACATTTTCTCTTCCAAAGAAATCCAGAGAATCAGATTGTCAATCCCATAAAAGGAACTGTTGGGATTTTACTTGAGATTGTCCTGAGTTTATAGATTAATGTGGGAAGAATTGACACTTTTTACAATATTGTGTCTTTCTATCTAGTGACATGATATGTCTTTTCATTTATTCAAGTATTCTTCCTTGTCCTTTGGTAAAGTTTTATGATCTTATTCATATAGGTTTTAAGGCAAAGGTATTTTGTTTTACTTGAATTATCTTATAATTTCCTACTTCTTGACTTCATTTGTGTGTGTATAATTAGATCCATGCATGCTCTCTGTTGACAGTATATAGGCTGATAATTTTGAGAAGTTTGTGTGCCCCAAATAATTAAGATGTGCTCTCTGTCTTCAAAAGTTTTAGCATTTTTTCCAGGCATGAGGATGTGGGGAAGGTAAATTTTTCTTTTCTTGGAATAAATGCCTTTCTAGAGAGTTTCAAATCAATCTCTTTTTTCAAGTGATAGCCTGCCTTCCCTAGCATAAACTTCTCCAAGGTTCAATGTGGGCAGGGAATATGTATCTATGGCTATATATCTACATCTTTAAATTCCTTTGCTTATACGTGTTCAAAGCCCAGCTGAAAAATCACTCATCTTTATCCTTGTGCATTTATCTGCTTGCTGATCTTTCTCTTTCCTACTATGTCTTAGACTCGTTGAAGGGTGGGGGGAGTGTTGCCATAAGCCCTTCAGTGCTGACCCAAAGTTCATCTTCTTTGTTTTTGAAAGCCATTCCCTTCTTTCCCCTCCTGCCCAGGCAAAGTAGGGAGTTCTCATTAGATGTTATGGTTGTTAACAGCACATAAGGGCATGCCCAAAAAGAGATCAAAGACTCCCAAACAGATTTATCTGTTGGATGGATCCAGCATTCTTCGTTCAAACAGCTTTGTTCAAAACCATTCTTTCAATATCTAAGCTAAACTTGTAAGCTGGTGTCTGGTGGTGAAGTCTTGATTTAAATTAGAGAGACACCACTGTGCATTCCTTGGGCAAGCTGGCAGGAACAAAGCTCAGTTTCCTCAAGCTCTTTATCATCTCACCATTTGGCCTCAAACTCTCCACTTTTGCTTGCATATGAAGCTCCATCAGTGATTCTTGGGATGTCGTTTTCGTGCCACAGCCTGGGCATTGCAATGATAAGGGCTTGCACTTCGCCATATATTTCCTTTGGGGCTAAATTAGTTTCCTGGCTGCTAAAACAAATACCATGCCATGGGTTGGCTTAAATAATGAGAATTTATTGACTCACTGTTTTGAGCATGAGTAAGGCGATATTTAATCCTGGAAGACTGCGGTGTTCTAGGGCTGGTTGCTTTTGATCCTTGGTCCTTCACTTTTCCATGACATGGCATTGTCTTTTCCTTTTTATTTCAAATTCTGTTGACTTCCAGCTTCTGGCTGCTCCCTGTGGCTTCTCTTTCCATGTCCAATTCCTTAGCTTATAAGGACTTTGGCCATAATGGATTAAGGACCACCCTAATTCTGTTTGGCCATACCTTTAAGTCCTTATTTACAAAGGGGTCCACACGCTCAGGGCCAGGGGTTGGAACCTAAATATGCCTTTCATGGGGGACATGATTCAATCCCCAACAGGGGCTATACATTCCTATTATGCTTATTGTTAGACCCTAACTTGCCTGCCTGGTACTGTGATACACTGCTTTCAGTATTCTAATGAGAGTGCATGGGTCTGCCATCACTAGCTTGATTTTTAACAGGAAGCTAGGACAATAAAGGCCTTGAGAAAGTGAATGTGAGAAATGTATGCTTCTATCTAGGGACACGAGTGCAAATGAAAACAACGTTGTCTTTTATTGCTTTCTGCTCCCACCCCATTTTCACCAGTAAATAACTACAGCCCTTCCCTGTACCATGGGCATGAACAAAGAAAAATGGCTTCAGTCATCAGGGGCTGCCTTTTGGGATGTAAAATACCAGTTTCCTTGAAAACACCGAATTGTCACCTGCTGCCTGCTTTCCTTTCTTCCACTCTTTCTTTGCTCAAAGAGCATACCTTGTTTAATAACAATGACAACAACAATAATAATGCATGGAATTATAGAGAAGAATTTAGGCAACCTAGTGGCAGGTGACTAGCAACAGCCCCTTCATGCATGAATTGAACATAGTACACAGCTTCGTGGGGACCACATCCATGCCTTTGAGGAAGAGACCTCTGCTTCTTTCCAAACCCAGGTAATGATATTCTATGTGATAGTGACAAGTTAATTCAGAGTTGGGGGCTCCTAAGGAAGAAGACATTCAAGAGAGGATCGTAAGTTTTCATTCTTTTAAAGGGAGAAAAGATGAGCAGTCAGAAATGGTCTATAGTTTAACTATTAGATAATGATAAATATCTAGTGTCTAGCTTTCTCCAAAGGGTCCTTTTCATGCTCCTTCACTGCAGCACCCAGTTGTTGATGCTGACTCCTCTTTCCTGGTATTGTTCCTTGCACCCCAATGCCTTCTTCTCCCATCATTTATTAAAAGGAACAGACATTTAGTTTTCAAAATTCTGTTCTCCTCTTCCATAGTAGTAGACTTTCTGCTTGGCACATGGTTGCCCACTGTTTTAGTTTCCCAGCTGCTAAAACAAATGCTATATAGTGGGTTGGCTGAAAAACAGGAATTTATTGGCTCATAGTTTCAGAAGCTAGAAGGTTTGCTTCCTCCTAGGGCTGATATCTTCTGGCTCTTTGGGGTTCTTTGACTTTTCTGTCATATGGCGGTGTACATAGTAGAGACTTCTTTCTCTTCTGGGTTCCATTGACTTATGGCTCCTGCCTGCTCTCTGTGGCTCCTCTTTTCTGTATCCACTTTTCTTAGCTTATAAGGACTTCATCCATATTGGATTGAAAGGCCCATCCTCACTCAGTTTGGGCACACCTTAACTAAGAACATCTTCCAAGGTCCTATTTACAAAGGGGTTCACACTCACAGGACCAGGGGTTGGGACCTGTATATGCCTTTTGTGGGGGATATGATTCAACCCCAAACACCCACCTAGAAACTACATTTCTCAGACACTATTGCAGCTGAGAATCTGACAATAAATTAGGTTCCACCAATAGAAGCTCTAACAGGAGATTTAGAAGAAGAAAGAGACAGGGACTTGTTTTGTATTCTGGTTGTCTTTGCTGACCAGCAAGATTGTGGGTTTTCTGCATCAGCTTCTAGTGTTATCTGGTTCCCTGGTTGTCAAGAAGCAGTGATGGTAGTGGCCATGTCTTGATTGACTCTCAAATCCTTACACCCAATTTCTCAAGCTTCCTGCTGCAGCAGGGATCTCAAACCAGACTGCCATGGCTCTAGTTATGTCTCTGAGTTGGCAGCTACCCTAATATGTGAATTCTGGGTTGTTCTGGGAGTCATTCCAAGACGCCCATCCTTCAACCTTTACAATGATTTTGTAAGCCCTTCAATTCCTCTATTAAATCCATTCTTGCTTAAAATATGTAAAGTAAGTTCTGGTTTCTATATTGACCCGATTGCAAATAACATTCAAACTCTCCAGGCCCAGAGAATTTGAGGGCAGGAACAGTCTTTCTCACTGTTAAAATTGGCATATATTAGGGACTCAAAATGAATGAAGAATTCCATGTGCCAAGCATGATAGGAGGCACTTTACATACTTTTTTTTTCATGGAATCATACAAGTTACCCTAGGAGGTAGGCATCACAGCCATTTTATAGAGGTCCCCAACTATAAAGAAGCTTTATAGGGAGAACAGTAGTTTTCCTAAGGCAGAGAACTAGGAAGTAAAATCCTGTTCCT
>JAQZBX010109649.1:0-10450 GCA_029593785.1 Cabassous unicinctus
ATTACAATTAAAGGTCCTGCACACATGAAACTGTTCTTTTACATAGGTAAGTCTCCAGGTGAGATTTTTCACTAGATGTCTTAATATAGATCTTACTGAGTGCTGTCCTCTAGGGCTGGCTCCATGGGTTTCACACAGAATTTTCTAGTTCCAGAACAACTCTGGTGCAATGTGAGGAGGTGAGAGGGGAAACTTAAGAAAATGGCTGACAGTTTATACATAGCCATTGTTGCCATTCATTAGATTTGCTGTAAGTAGCTGTCTAAGGAACTGCCACTGCTAATGTTGCAAAGAGGACGTCGGGAGTTATTTTGTCTGCCTGGGGAGAATATATGTAGTCGCGGAAGCAGGTTCCTCCACCCTACAGTGCAGTTCGTGGGGTCACCTGCACAGACCCAGCGCCAGCGCCTGCGTCTTTTAGAGGGCGCTTTGCTGGAGGAGGCCACCCCCTCCTTGGCCGCCAGGACCCTCAGCAGCGCCAGCTCCTCGGGCAGATCGTTGCTGGCTTTCATCACCACGCCATGCTGCATCTGCTTCCGGGTTCCGACCTCCAAGTCCCTCTTGAGCTTCCGTGCTGCACGACGCATGCCTTCTTGGGGGCGATAAGACTGCCACCACACCTTGGGAGGGAAGTAGGGAACCCCAACTGCCAGAACATGCTTCTGGTTCCTGCCGAAAAGAACTACCTCTCTGAACAGCAAATGTCAAGAAATCTCACTTGGAGCAATAGGCAGATTGTCTGCTTGAGGAGAATATTTTTGGAAGGTCTCTGGCCCCCTTCATTCTCCCAACATTAGTAAACGCTGACACCAAAGGATGATGAAGATTGTTGGTTGTTTCATATTGTTCCATAGGAGTGAATAAATATCAACTAATTTACATGAACTCTGGTGAGAATAGAGGCCCAGAACATCAGAGTGGTGGCTCGAGACATTACACAGGTCCTCAGATTCCCAGATTAAGGTCTGTGGCCTGAAAGAGTAGGACAATGTATACCTAAACCCTGGGTTAACTGACAGGAAATTAGATTCAGGGAAGTCACTGAGACAAATGAATCTTCTGCTCAGTTATTGCCTGTGTCCCGTTACTGTGCTTTCTAGGTCCTATGTTTGGTATTTTCATGACACCTAATGCTTTGCAAGTAACACCCAGACTCAGAAAATGTGAGAACATTAGGGAGCCTTGAATCATTAATCCAATTTTCACATGTTATGGGTAAGGAAGTTTCTTGAAGATTGTAAATCTGAAATTTCTTCCAAATCTGCACTCTAGTCTTGGTCTACCTCATGAATCACTCATCATTTTAAGAGAATATGACAATGATGCTCTAATTAGTATCTCTGCATCATTCTCCCTTACTCCGGACAATTCTTGCCACCAGAGTGCCCTTTCTCCTTTCTCCTACCATATCATTTTATAATAGGTATGGTGAGTCAAACTCCTGGAGTGGGTCAAAGAAGACAGAAATCCACTCAGCTAGGATTAACTTGGGAAAAATAACTGCTCTCATAATACTCTTTGAAACTATGTAAGCAGACAATGTCTCAAGTGAGTTTTCTGGGGTAAACATTAATAAGGCTTATATAGACTATGCCCTTGCTTACATTGAGAAGGTCCCTCTTAGTTTAACTCCCTCCCATAACCATGACAATCTAGATTACATTTCAAATCACAATCAGAGAAGAGCTTTGGGAAATGAAACTGAATACTAATTTTTTACTTTTGGTCTCATCCATTGATCTCAAAACCCTCTCACCAATGATGAATATACAACATTGTGATTTTACTAAAAGCCCTTGATTATACACTTTGGATAGATCATATGGTATGTAACTACATCTCAATAAAACTGCTTAATAAACAAATAAATAATTGTGCAAGAATAGCCAGAAATAGCAGCTATGCACAGCAGGAGAAGCAGAGAGATTGAGAGGTGAGAAATTTTCTTGTTTGTTTTTTGTTATTATTATTGAAATAATGAAAATGCTTTAATAATGATTGAAGTGATGAATGCACAACTATGTGATTATAGCAAATAACATTGATTGTACACTTTGGATAAATTGTATGCTTTATTAATATGTATCAATAAAATTGATTTGTTTAAAAAAATACTAAGAAGCAAACTAAAATACAAACAAACAAAAACCCCTCACCAATCACCATTTGAGAGTCTTTAGTTGACTCTAGGTATTCTTGAATTTTGGACATCAGTCCTACTACTAAGAATCATAAGGCTTGTCTCTTGTAGATAAGTGCTAAATACCCAATTTGCATTTATTTTAGACATCCAGTAATTAGATCATGTGAAGAATATATGAGTGTCTACAAAAAAAGTATAACACTGCTAAACCATCCCACACATAAAAGCAGGTAAAAGCAGAGTATTGTTGGAATATAGGAAACTGATATTCATAATATTGCTATGTCCCAATTAATATTAATTGAGTTTTGAAATATTTTATGATTTCTGTGTGCACATATACCCAGCCTACAAAATTTGATTTGATAACTCAGAGTCCTCTTAAACTTAGACTCAAAGATATTTTTTACTTTCATTTTACCAGAATATTTTCTGAGTTTGTTTTGTAATTTAGTGTCTTAAAATAGTACCCGCTCATTAAAATTTATCATAAAATATCCAAATAAAAATAACATGCGTACCTCTCTGTGAAGATCATGTACTTTTCCAAGCTAGTATTCATTTGAGTAAAATCTATTTCATTCAATTCTCAATATCTCTTTTCTCTCTCTCTCTCTCTTTCTCCCCCCACCGACCCCATTCTATAAATGAATATTGCCATACCTATTATAGTACCTATCACAATACTGGCAAATAGTAAGGCTGAAATGTTAGTTTTATGAGTTCTGTGTATTATTTATTTTTATCTTTTAAGACAATAGAATATGGAATTTAAATAATACAAACATATTAACAGTCTTTTATAGAGTTTTTATATACATAATCCATCTTAATACTCAGGGTAACATTTAAAGTACTGTTATCATCATATTCATTTCCAAAATTAGGAAAATTAATTTTGGCTTGCTTAAGAACAAGAACTAAAAAATGAATCAATTTCATATGGCTCTAAAAAATAATCAACTATCATTTATTAAGAAATTACTCTGTTTCAGGAATTATGTCAGTGCTTCACAAGAATAATCTTATTAAATCCACATGACAGCCATATGATACAGAAGGGAAATATGAGGTGTATATAGTTCCTAAGTATGGAGACTTAGTTTCTAATTCAGAGCCCACAGCACTCTTAGTCCTTTTGGGGTCTCCATAGTAGTGGCATGAGAACAGTAGAGAGTTGTTTGAAGCAGTGTTTTCAGTTACCTATCTCCTCGGAGATATTTGCATTAAAGGAATGATTCCCTATTTCTTCTCTCTTCCTAACTAGTGTCCCTCTCTCTGACATATCCATTACTCTGCTTCCAGAATAGTTTTCTGAAAGCACATCTTCTCTAGTGTCACTTTTCTGCTGAAAAATAATTCTCCCCAAATGACTTCTATTTATGAGGTAAAGGCATATTCCTTTATGTGGTAATTAAGTAAACAGTCTCAATATTCTTCCATACTCTTAACCACCCCTTATTCTGAACTGTATGCCTTGGCCTCCTTGCTTTCCCTCAAATATGCAGGGTCATTTCCCATTTATGTGATTAGTGGTTTATACCAACTCCATGTGTAGAAGAACTTAACTTACCAATCGCAGCTTCACCTATCTTCCAATCAGGCAAATGCTGTGTTACTTGACATTTCATTGGACTTGGACTATCTCTGGCATCTCCTGCAATGGGTTTTAGAGCTTTGTTTCAGTTCCACAGGAATGTTACATGATGTCCCAAATTAATGGACTGTTACGAGGCAGAATATTCTTCTTTTCTCCTACACTTGAAAAGCTCTGAAATACTGGAAGAAAACTCTTCTTGCACTCTCTGATGGTACTGGCTCTTATCACACTGCTCCTCAATTTCCCAAAGCCTTTTTATACCTCACTACTCAATTAGGATCTTATGCAAAAGGAAAGAAGAAAGAGAATAAGCCTAGAAAGGGCAGAATGGTCATATTAATGAGTATTTATTCAGGTTTCTGAGCAATGTAGGTGGTTTTATAATATGTTCCCTCTGGCTATATTTTGTACTGATTGAAGTTTCACTTCACAAATTCACTAGTACTGTTGGCAAACAGATATTTCTAAGAGTAAATAAATCAATTTGATGCTTAATCTTCTAAACATTAAAAAATCTTTCTCAACATAAGGAAAAATTTTATTTTTAAATTTAATTTTACTGATGATGTGAGGATCTGATAATACTTGCCAAACAATTTTGAGTTGGTTATATAATGGAATACTATGTGATGCAAATTTTCCACCAGACTTAATACACTTTTAAAAAAATTAACTGTTTCATAAAATAAAGGCCAAATCTTGCTCAATTCTGTAGTTCTATGGTGCCAATATTTGTATGCTTTTTCCCCCATATCATTTTTAGGGTTTCCAAGGACTACCAGATAGTTGTTAATGGGTTTTGACTCAGAATCTCCCTGCCAACATCCAAAAGAACTTTTCAAAATGATTTTTCCTCTTTAGCTACCAAACTCAGAATCAATTGGGATAGTATGAATATTTCTTTGGCATTGATTCAAAGTCTTCTTATTAGTTAATAATCTGAGAAGCCAAATTTACAGCCTGTCACAAAACACATAAATGGAAGAGAAGAGCATCTGGGAAATCAAAAGAAATATTGTAGAAACTCTCTTAACTAATTTCTACCAAACGAACTCATTCTCCATCCCTCCATACAACATCCTGACTGTTTTCAGACATTTTAAAGCTTCTTGCATCAGTTATTATAAATATAAACATTAATAAAATAGAATGTAAACTAATGAAATAGTGCAAAATGCAAACAAATTGTTACCTTGAAAATTATGTTTTCAACCAAACTCGATAAATATGAGTTGGTTAAAATAAAATTGATATAAAGTGACTGCCAGACATGGGCTAGGAAAAAAACTAAGAAAGGGGGGGGATTGTAAAAATTTAGAAGGATTCTGTACTCAGATTTCTTAACAAATGCCTTTAAGTTTTCACTCCATTTTAAAGTAACTAAAACTAGAAATCATAGATCATTACAAGTGTGGTTTATGAAAGAAGATGATACGTTACTCTAGAGGATTTAAACATAAAATGACAGCAACTCAACTGGCATATATATATTTATATTATTTACATACAAATACAATATTTTGTTATGACATGTTATCATGTTATGTGTTTTATTTTTGTTATACATACTTATATACATTACCTTTTTTTTTTCGTGCCCCTCTTCAGTTGACTTTATTTTTCTTTTAGCAGAGCAATTCCTATCTCTGATCATGTCAGGTAACAGTAAAATCATATACTCTGTGACATATAGGATCCTAATTTATATGCATTAACTCATTTCATTCTAACAGCTATCTTGTTATTGCACCCTTTTACAGATGAGAAAATTGAGGCAGAGTGATGTCAAGTAATTGGTTCAAGGCTTTATGGCTATCAAATGGTGGAGCTTGGATACAAACATGAGTAATCTGGCTCAAGAATCCCTGAACTGAACCTGTTTCTATAGTTTGTGTTTCTATGTAAAGATATTGATAAACTCTTGCTATTTTTTTGAGATAGCCTAAATGAATCAATGATGGACACTGAATCTTGTATTTATTAAATTATTCTAGTACCTCCCACTAAAAGTCAGCATGAAGGTTGTATTCCCCTACAAAGTAATTTACATTCATATTCTGAGCCTGAGTCATTTGCACAGAAGGGTTTTCTTCTTTGAAATTGCCTCCAGATTGTTTTGACTGACATCTTCTTCTTAACCTCTCAGTCCTTACCCCTGGACCCTTCCTTAATGCCTCTTCTGAAAGACTGAAAGTATCTAGAATAGCTAAACTCTCTTTATTCTCCCCAAAACCCAACTGCATTTCTGCAATTACAGTTTAACCTCAATGGAGCTCTCCAGCATGATGATCCACATATTGCCAAGAGAGGAAATGGAATATAAACAGCTTCAGCCAAAACACACCATCAAATGCAGCCCTGCTCAGGAAAGCTTTGGGTCTGCTTGCTGGCCACCATTATTGCATCCTCAGTCCATATGTTCAGGATGCCACTGAGGCCACCAGCTCAAAGTTCATTAGAAGAAAAAGTGGTTTTTCAATTTCTCTTTCTAAAGCTCAAAATTTTGAAAATGCCAGGGGTAGACTCTGTGTGATACAATATATTTAACTCCATTAAATTCAAAATAGCTTCTGACAAGTTTTCCTGTCTTTGTTAGAGTACACTCTAAGAAAGGATTTTCTAAATCTTGGAAATATATTTTGATTATGAGCAGAGGGAGACTATCCCAGCAATTCTCATAATTCAAGTGGAGCTATGAATGCATTAGCAAAGTATTGTAAATTTTTAAAATATTAGTTTTAGTAATCTAAAATGTAACTTTAAGTAGATATAAGAAAATTATTTTTCTTTATTAACTACAAGTGTTCTATTAACCTGATACATGAAATGGGGCTACCTAATAAATAAGGGTATCACTCCACTAGTGATTTATTAGGTCATGATAAACCTCCCTCACCTGATGCCTGCTGAAAATATGAATGTAATATGTCGCAGGATATGTTTCAGTAGGAAAATTACAAGGATAAGAGGAAGTTCTTTTAACATCACATTCTTCTATCCACTCAACTTTTCCCATTCTAAAGTTAATGACTACTTTGATGAATTTATTTGAACAAAATTGAAAATGACTGATATTGGCTAGATTTTTTCTCCAATGTAATATGTATAATTTAATATCAGTCTTCAAACTGCTCAGCCAAAGAAATAACTAATGATAGTAATTTCAGACAGCGAATCTTGTCATTTCATAAGGATGAATCCATTCTCCTCTGCTCTTGGCTATTCACTGTCTACACATATTTACTCATGACCATATTCATGCACACAGCATATAGTATACATCATTACATACACCATGCAAAATCATTCTTTTTCCAGGTGTCCAAGAAATTTCATTCAATTTTTAGTAGTAATTGTCAATCTTTAAAATTTAACTTGTTTACTTATTTTAGAATCAACTCTGGATATTCTAGTTCCACAGTCTCTCCCAATAAACACAAATATAAAACATGAGCAGAGTGCATGGAGCTGTTATTTGAGGACTCTGTAAAGTAAATCTCAGCAGCCAGATTGAAGAAGAAGACCTGCATTTGAAATTATGCAGAATCAGTGGTGAGTTTACCATTTTTCTTCCTCCAGTTATCTCCCAGGCTGAACTCAATATCCCAGAAGTTGTCAATGAGCCACAGACAAAGAGAACTCTGGTAGAATATCTGTAGTTCTGGCTTGAGGAATGAGAAAGGGAAAATACAAAACTCAGAAAGAGTGTGGAAATCACCTGTTTTTTGTTTTTTTTTTTCTTTTCTCTGTTATTTCATGCCACCCCCCACCCCCACCCCAAATCCCATGGTCACAGTGATAGAGAGTTGCAATATGATCCTCCAGGAGACAAAACTCTAAGGAAAACAGACTTTCCTCTCTGTTGGATAAACCTCTTGTTTCAAGAGGGATAGGCCAACCCCAATGGCTTTCTCTTTCTCTGTCTTCTAATGCTTGATCCAGACACTAGCACAGTTGCAGAATTTCACAGCACAGTGGAGTAATTAAAATCCTAGGCTTTAGTCCAGAGAACTAAAAAGATGACCTTGAAGGAACTTAAAATGACTAGGGAGACAGAAGAACTCAGGGAAATGATCCTGTAAAGCTCTTCCTGAGCTCCAGAGTTCATCTCCTATCTGCTCCTGCATGGATCTGAACCTATTCAGCATATCAAAGACTTTAAGAACCAAATTACAGATAGACCACTAGCTAATCTCCAGTGGACATAATCAAGACCCAGATTCTCCTAGCATGATATTTAAAATGTCTGAATACAATCCAAAATTACTTGGCACATGAAAAACTAGTAAAATATCATTTTGCATGCAAAAAGATGATTGATAGACTCCAAATCCAAAGCCACATAGGAAATTTCTAGTAAACACATTAAAGCAACAATTATAAAAATCTCCCACAAGCAATTGTTAACACAGTTGAAATCAATGGAATTAAAGAAAATCTCATCAAAGAAATAGAAGATAAAGAAGAACCAGATGGAAATTTTAAAACCAAATAATATAATGAACAAAATAAAAAACTCACTGATTGGGCACAGTAGCAGAAAGAACATAAAAGAAAAAAAGAGTCAATGAATTTGAAAATACATCAACAGATGGAAACGATCCAATCTGAAAAACAGAGAGGGAACTAAAAGATAAACAAAATTACTCATGTTCCATTGTCTGATAGTGATGGGAAATGTGATCTAAGTTCCTTCCCATTCCCATAGATTGATCTAAAGATCTTGAAGGTTTATTTTACTTCTCTAAAATAAGGAAAGGATTGCTAATCTTCAGTTTGTCTGAATATCAAAGATTCCCTCATTGACCATATATCCACAAAATCTCTTGAAGTTGTCAGCTCCTCGTTTTCTATGCCACATGATGAACAAGGTTCTTTATGTAAGCTAGAGCCTTGATGGTGAGTACCCATCATCTCTTTGTGCACCACACAGCTGTCCCCTCAGAGATATCACAACCTTTCAGGGGTAGTACTGGGGAATTCATTATACGTCCCCTTCACTCACCAGATCCTTCAACCTCTCAATTTTCCAATCAAAAAATGTTTCTACTTAAAAAAAAAACACTCCAGTTCTTCTCATATGAAGTATGATCTATTCAAATGACCTTTTGCAAAAGGTAGATACTTCAAGTATCAGAATGACAGTAAAGGAGAGATAACGTGAAATACAGAGGTGTAAGCTTTGCCTCCTTTACCATTTTCTAGAAGTCCAGGCTGGTTTAGTATCAACCAATCTGAAAAGTTCTTTGCCCTATATAGAAAAGGGTAAGAGCTTTTTGGATAAGTAGACTCTGAATCTCCTGGGGACCTTGGTAATTTGGTCGCTGGCAAATAATGGTTAAGCCGTCTGAATTTACGGCAATCTGCCCTTGTGACCTCTCCCAACATTTTCGCTTCCCATTAACCATAGATGTCTCCATCCACACACTATTTTGCTGATGATATATAAACATCTAAGATCAATCTCACCTAAACTAGACTCCTTAGCTTCTGTGCATACCTCTATGTCTATGACTCCTAGCTTTGGTAACTGCTTTTTGTTCTTTTGGTTTTTTCAGTGGCATGAATGCTCATCTCGTTTACTGCTGACTGTGTCCTATTCAGCATACAGCTCTGCACACATCATTGCTATCTCAGGACATAATCCCACAGGCTAAATTACTGATTCACCAGTCAGAGGAAAAAGCTTTAGTTCCTGAGATACAATCTGTTTCCTATAGCCAGGCCTCAGAAAGGTCTATCCATTCAAAGCCCAGGCCCAATGTGATATCTTAGAATTTGCTATTCTGGGCAAGAAGTTTTGAAAAAATATGATAGATTTGGCTTTCTTTGCTGATGCTGTGACTGGATAAATTGTTTAACAATTTCATATATTAGTGTTTCATTTCTAATTGAAAGTTATACTTCAGTACTAAGCTCCATAGAATAACAAAATAGAAGTTGTTCAATATTTTAAGGTGATAGCTTTTCTAGGAGACTTATTTCATTCCTCTTTTTGAATTTTAGTAAATCTCAGGTAAGCATTTCCCATTGAGCCTCTCAAGTAGTTCAGCCTCGCATTTTACGTGTATTGTCTCTCAATTCCTCTTATTGTTAATCAAGAGGTTTCCAGAGACTTTTGTAATGAATGTTTATTTGATGATAAACTCAAAGTGAACTGAGGAATAATTTATGAATTCTACTTGCTCATAAAGAACATATCACATAAAACAGCTTATTGTTTTCTGATGATTTTTATTCTCTAAGGGTTTTTATCAAGGCATTTGAAAGCACAAGTAAGAACAGTCCAGCTAAAAATTCTGCTTTTGCTCCATAAGAAGTCATTAGGGTTTTCATGACTAGAGCACTGAAATGATACTTCAAGAGCTTTAAATATTTTCCAGCTGCAAAATGCATATAAAACCTATGTGCTTCCCTGGCTATACTTCCCTGGCTCTGTAAATAATGCACCATAGTCTAGCAATAGTTCCTTGGTGGAAAGTGCTGCAATTGCAGGAATCTGAAGTCCTTTTCCACATTTGAAGCAACTTGGCAAGTCTAGCTATGTCACGATGAGAAATGGTGCAAGAGATTGGAAGGTCATACTATTATACAAGAATTAGACGTGGGCTAGAAGAAAAAAGTTATTTTGACTGTTTATATCTTTAAGAAACAAACAAACCCCTGTCTTTATTACAGCTCCAAAACTGCTGCTCTTAAATGCAGTA
>JAQZBX010109650.1:0-10445 GCA_029593785.1 Cabassous unicinctus
ATGGGAGTAAGTCCATCTGAATATACATGAAAGATATATAAAATTGTTCTAATGATCAAGGGATGGGGCATGGTCATGGTGGGTAGAAAATTACTCAATAATTGAGGAAATCTTAATTCCCAGCCTGGAGAGCTCTGCCAAATTCCCCAAGGGAGCAGCAACAGTCCCCTGAATGCAGAGGCAGTGTCTGGCAAAAGAGGATGGCCCACTGATGGGTTCTTGTTATTGAGGACTAGCCTCCTGAGTATTTGCTCTTGTAATTGAAACTTAGCCTACTGTTATGGGGTGCCTAAGGGTTGCACCTGAGAGCCTCCTGGTTGCTCAAATGTGGCCTCTCTCTAAGCCAAACTCAGCATATGAATGCATTACCTTCCTCCCAACGTGGGACATGACTCCCAGGGATGAGCCTCCGTGACAATGAGGGATTAATACCAAGTTCCAATTGGCAAAATGATTGGAAAAAGACCTTGAATAAAAGGGGGAAAATGTAAAGAGAAATGAGTTCACATGGCTAAGAGACTTCAAATAGAGTCGGGAGGTCATCCCAGAGGTAATGCTTACGTACACCTCATTAGGATCCCATAGAACACCAAAGTGGATATCACCCCACACAGAGGAGCTCCTGAGGGCTCTGGAGACACCCAGGTCCTATATAAGTGGGCATATCCCCAGAGATTGATGCCTTGTTATTGGGCTATTTGTTGGAATCTGTGCTCCTGAGAGTGACATAGTTGGACTCAAATAAGTCCTCTCTGCGCATGGTCCATCAGTCCCTTCTATTCAAACCTATATGTGATGCTGGAGTTTATAGGTGTAGTCCAGAGACTGAAGCCTCTGGCCTACCTATGTGCCAGCTGTGCCTGGAATCTCGGTGGAGCTGCACCTCCTAACCTACAGCTCAATGGACTCATCCAAATCACCTGGTGAGGAGACGACAATGGGCATCGGCCATCCCATAGAATGGAGAGGGCCTGCAGCTGCAGGCAGGATAATCCCATCCACCATATCCATGGGATATAAGCCCTCTCTCACTTGGAGGTGGAGTGGACATTACCATCCCAGTCCCCTCAGGATTGGGGAAGGATCTATGGACTAGAGTGGACTTGGTGGTGTTCTGTTGTAGACATATTGTGATTCAAGCAATGGAAGAAATTGTAACAGTGAGGTGGAGCCGGTGGCCACTGGATGTTTTTCGGGCAGGGAAGGGAGGGGCAGTTGAAATACAGGGGCTTTTTTGGGACCTGGTGGTTGTCCTGAGTGGCATTGCGGTGACGGATGTAGGCCATTTTGCATCAGCGTATACCATGCAGAACTGTGTGGGGGCGAGTGTGGTCTATGATGTGAACTGTGGTCTATGCTCAGTGGCAAGGCACCAGGATGTGTATATCCATTGCGGGTGTTGTGCCACACTGATGAAGGATGTTCATGTGGGATGTGGGAGGTGTGGGAGGTGGGGAACTTGGGAATCCCTGTAATTTCTGAGTAATATATAGGTAATCTAAGCACCTTTAAAATATATATATATATATAAAATATCATTTATGTAAGCAAATGCACATATATGCATATGTATTTATATATCATTTTACTATTGATATGTATTGTGCAAAATTTGATTTTTACCCACAATTAAAAAAAAGATGCATATATAAAAAAAAAGAAACTAAAAGCAAAGAGACCCAGAAGAGACCTGTTGCCCTTGATGCCTCTTCTGGACATCTGTCCAAGTTGTGATGCTATGTGTTAGCTGGTGATGCACAAGAGTTAATATAGTCTGGACATTAATTTTGGAATCAATATGACAACTGCAGATATTTTTTCCCTCTGTGACTTGGCCCTACATTTTGTTTGTGGCTTTGTTTTTTTTTTTTTTGTTTTTGTTTTTCAGATACATTTTTTAGCAGTCACCAAAGATTGAACCTGGGACTGCATACATGCAAAGCAGATGCTCAACCACTGAGCTGCAGCCATTCCCCATATAGATACTTTTAATTCATTTACATTTATCAATCTTTGCCTCCATGGTTTGGTTCTGTGTGTCATTATCATTAAATATTCCTCTAATGAGATTCCACAGGAGCTTCTTGTGCATTCTATTTTAAGTGGCTTATAGTTTGGCTTGTCAATCCTGAGTCTGTGCCATTGCGTGAGCTGATATCAGTGGTGGCAGGTAGCCCAGCAGTGACCCTAAACAGTAGGTTCCCCAGAAGTTTTCCCTGCTCATGTCCAAGTTGGTAAACCTGGGTTCTGTTCTCTGCACACCAGGTAGGTAGTGGGGAAGGATTGAGCCTGCAAGATGAGTCCCATCCAGGCTCTCCCTGAAGTTGCAGACCCAGATGACTTCTGTCTACCATCTGGACCATGGTTGAAAGTCTTTGTGCAGCATGGTGTCAGGGGATGCCCACCAATCCAAAATTTACCTTCCAAACTCCCCCAGCCACCACCACCACCCCATTACCATGCAATCTGGCAAAAGATGCTTTGAAGACATGCAGGGTCACCCTTCCCAGTGCTGAGTTGTGCTAACTCATTTAACTCTCAGGAAAATGTACTGAGGTCTATGGTATTTGAAGTTGATGAAACTGAGGCACTTAGAGGGTAAGTAATTTTCAAAAGAACATGCAGTCAGTAGCTGGCAGGTCTAGGACTGGGACCCTGGAATCTGGTTCCTGAGTCTGTCCCCTAACCAGGACTCCTGCCACCCCTTGAATGAATTCCCCAGAGCACTCCAACTATTTTTAAGGATCCTGATGTGGTACCTCCTGAGCCCTCTCCTCAGGAGCTCAGGGAGGCTCTCCTTCACTTTCATCACATGCTCACTTTGTGTATTTGTTATACTCCCACTTATGCCTCTTTACTGCCTCCACTGGATCATTGGTTCATCTCAAGGAGGCTTCTAGAATGCCTAGCACATGGTAGGACTTAATCCATATTGGTGGGTGTGTTAGGTGATGGATGTGAGCTTCATCATTGTGAAAGCACCCACACACCAGAGGGTAAGGGAAACTCTCAACCCTGGTTTTTCCAAAAGTGGATAGAAACTAATTCCCGGGACAGTTGTCCCTTTCACCCACCCCTGAATACACAATCCCAAGAAAGTTAAACCTCCCTTCCCCAGGTGCTTGCCTCTACCAACCTGCTGAACATCCCTTTGTCAAAACTGAGTCCAGGGCTCTGCCTGTCCTCAGTTCTGTCCATAGGACATCTGTGGCTCTCAGAGAACACAGGGCTGGGTCATTTGTCACTCATCCATTCATAATGAGGGTATCTTTCTCTTTGGAAGGCTCTATGGTAGCAATCTGTGGTGTCTTCCCCTCTTTGGTCTTTCCTTTGGTGGGAAGTCCTGCCTCCAAGTGTGCAGTTGGAAGTGGTCTGGAAAGTGCACTGCTGCCCAGGGTCCTCAGGAACACACCATTGTCCCATCCAGTAGGCTTTGTGAGTTGTACCAAGAGTGGCTTGTCCTACCTGGAGGAGACCTAGTGTCAGGAGAGGCTCAAGTGACATGACTACACCCCTTCAGTTTCCTACCTTCATGTCCCTGGTCTGTGGCTTTGACTCCGTCTTCCATCACCTGAGTCCAGGTTTCCTTCCTCCATAGGCTTTCCCAACACAACCAGGACCACAATGCATACATGTGCATGGATGTGCAGGAGTGGGCTCTCATGATCCCACACATGTACATCAAGAATGTCCTTTCATGTCAACAAATTGGTTCCTCTGAAGACACACATATCCCCACATATAGTCCTGCATGCACACACTGAAACAGAGGGCCAGAACAATTATGACTTTATTTCTTCATCCTCCATCTGGGCATGCCTTTGTCATCTGCAGAAGCAATTTCCAAGAATGTACAAGATGTAACGCATCATGCCCCTCTTTCCTTCAGCTTCACATTTCCAGCAACCTTCAGAACAGGCCCTTTAATGATTGCAACTTGGCACAGAAACCTCTCCATCCTTTCCTCCTTGTAGTACCACACAGCAGTTGGGGGCTACATTTTGTGTTCTGCTTCATGGTGTCAACAATCAGCACAAGCCCCAATTGATTGTAGATGTAACCAGACATCTATGCAATCAATTCACTGATGATTAAAGTCCATGAAATGCCCTTCTATTACAATTAGTTCAATGCTTCCTTGACCAAACAACTGGACACCATTAACTGGCTGAGTGGACACATTAGCCTAACCATGACACTCCACCCTTAGTCAACTTGGCAGCCATACACATCACCTTAAACCGTAGTATTTCTTTTCTGGCAAAACAGTGTTTATTTAATTAATTAATTTATTTTTATTGTGCGTAAAAATCAAATTTTTCACAATACATACTAATATTTGTAAAATGATATATAAATATATATGTATATATATATGCATTTGCTTACATAAATGTTATTTTTTATATATATATTTTTTAAAGGGTGCTTAGATTACCTAAATATTACACAGAAATTACAGGGATTCCCATGTTCCCCACCTCCCACACCTCCCACAACATCCCACACAAACATCTTTCATAAGTGGTGGCACATCACCCGCAATGGATATACACATCCTGGGGCCTTGCCACCAAGCATAGACCACAGTTCACATAATAGACCACACTCTCCCACACACAGTTCTGCATGGTATATGCTGATGTAAACTGCAAAACAATAACACACACACACACACACATATATATATTTCTGCATAACAAATATTCAAATCTGCATCAAACCAGAAATGCACTGAATTCCTCAAGAATGTGGTTAAAGTCCTTGGGTAGTGTTCTCTCTTCAACATGACATCATTAAATACTATGCTCTGAAATTAATGCAACTTATGTCATATGATAAGGTGAAAGTTTAGGGAAGAAAATGAAGATATTCATTTTGTGTACATATACAAACATAATCATAACAAGAAAAGGAAGAAATATTTATGACCATTACAGTTCTCATTGCCTGTTACTGGTCACATGGTCAAAGTTCATACTTATCACTACCTTCTTCCATTACCCATTCCATGTTTCTTTTCCCCTCAGAAAGCACCTCAGCTGGAAGTGTTTCTTTGCCTGGTGGTGTGAATCAGTCATTTCTGAAGATTTTGGGACATTATTAGTCCTGTCTGGATTGGGTTTTTGCAATATTCCATTGACTTTAATCACAAGGCAAAGTAGTAGTACTAAGAGACACCCTAGGGGATCTCCTGCATTCCAGGCAAACTCTTCTTTACCTCCATTGTGTATGATCAATCCCCCCATCATACAGTAAACTCCTTCTCTGCCTGGTTATTGAGAGGCATGAGGACCCCAAAGTGGCCAGTTGGTAGTCTTAACTTCCTGATCAATGGAATCATTGTTGTTTTCCCTGGTATAAGCACTCCGCTTTTTGGACCTAAGACCTATAAAGCAGCACAGCTTAAGGATGAAGGCACAAGAAAGCAAAATTTTTCCTAGTGGATCACTATAGTTAAGAGTAAGAGGTATGACTCCCATTTCCACTTCTCAATTCCTGGACCCATGAACCCTGGATATGGGAGAAAGAGCACCATAGTGGGGATGCTGATTTGGAGCATACACAGCCTCTTGGAGAACATTGCCCAAGCCCTGCAAGGTATGGTCACCTAGTTGCCATAATAATTGAGTATTCAAAAGGCCATTCAACTGTTCTATCAATCCAGCTGCTTCAGGATGATGAGGAACATGAAAAGACCAGTGAATTCCATGGGCATGTGTCAATTCCTGGAAATCATTTGCTGTGAAGTGGGTTCCTTGAACAGAAGTGATGCTGTGGGGAATACCATAGCGGTGGATAAGACATTTCATATGTCCATGGATGGTAGTTTTGGAAGAAGCATTGTATGCAGGGAAGGCAAAATTCCAATTAGAACAAAGATCTTCCCCTTTCATGATATAAGTGCACCAATATAATCAGCCTGCCATCAAGTAGCAGGCAGATCGCCTTGGGGAATGGTCCCTATTGGGGAATGAATGTGGATTTTTGCTGCTAACATATTGATTATCCAGCAGTGACTGTAGGCAAATCAGCCTTGGTGAAGAGAAGTCCATATTGCTGAGTACATGCATATACTCCATCCCTACCACCATGGCCAGTTTGTTCATGGGTCCAATTGGGCAATGAAAGGAATGGCTGGGGAAATAGCCTGAGTGTTAGCCACAGAACAGGTCACCTTATCCACTTGATTGTTAAAATCTTCCTTTAATGAAGTTATGCTCTGGTGAGCATGCACATGGGACACAAATACTTTATGGTTTTTTGCCCCTTCAGAAAGCCTATCCACATACCTCTTCACCAGGCCTCTTTTTCACCAATTTTCTAATTATGTTCCTTCCAACTTCCTAACCATCCAGCCAAACCATTGACAACATCCAATGAATCACTGTACAAATGCACCTCTGGCCATTTCTTCTTCCAAGCAAAATGAATAACCAAGTGCGTTGCTCAAAGTTCTGCCCACTGGGAGGATTTTCCCTCACCACTATCCTTCAAGGATGTCCCAGAAAGAGGCTGCAGTGTTGTAGCTATCCAATGTTGGGTCATACCTGCATATCATGTATAACCATGTATAAAGCAGCTTCAAGTTTTCTTTTCCTCCATCAACTGATGGTAAGAAACTCCCCAAGAGGGCATAATTGTGGGCTGGGAAAGAGAAAGTAATGTGACAGGAGTGGTGACCATGGTCCTTTGGGCCACTTCTGCATGTAACTTATTTGTGCCTTCAGGACCTGCTCAAGCCCTATCTCAGATATACCACTTCCACTTTATGATGGGGTGCTGTTGTTCATGCCCAACTTTATGGTTTGGTGGGTCAGACAATACCCAGCTAATGATAGACAACTTAAATTTCATGGTAACTCAGTGGCCCATGCTTAAACATAGAGTCTTATTAAGTCCCAGAAGCAGGCCAGAAGCTTTTCTCAAAAGGAGACTAGTTATCTGCAGAAGATGGCAGGGCTTTGCTCCAAAATCCTAAGGGTATGCATTGTGATACCCATACAAGGGCCTGCCAAAAGCTCCAGATGGCATATTTATTTGATACTGACACTTCCAGCACCATTGGATCTGCTGGATCATATGGACCAAGTGGTAGTATAGTTTGCACAGAAGCCTGGACCTGTAGCAGGGCCTCTTCTTGTTTCAGCACTCACTTAAAACTTGGAGCTTTTCTGTTCACTCAGTAAATGGGTCTGAGTAGCACACTGAAATCAGGAATATATTGTCTCCAAAATCCAAAGAAATCAACAAAGCTTTTTGCCTCCTTTTTGGTCATAAAAGGGATCAAATGCAACAGCCTATCTTTCACTTTAGAAGAGATATCTTGACATGCCCCACACCACTGGAAACCTAGAAATTTCACCAAGGTGGAAGGATCCTGAATTTTTCTTGGATTTATCTCCCAACAATTCTCAAACAAATGCCTTACCAATAAGTCTAGAGTTCCTTCTACGTCTTGCTCATTAGGACCAATCAGCATGATATCATCATTATAATGGACCAGTGTGATGTCTTGTGGGAGGGAGAGATGATCAAGATCCTTGCAGAGATTATTATGACATAGGGTTGGAGAGTTATATATCCCTGAGGAAGGACTGTGAATGTAAATTGTTGGCCTTATCAGGTGAAAGCAAAGTGTTTCTGGTGAACCTTATCAATGGCAATTGAGAAAAAAGCATTTGCCTAATCAATAGCTGCATACCAGGGACCATGGAATGTGTTGATTTGCTCACACAATGATATGCTATATGGAACAGCACCTGCAATTGGAGTCACCACCTGTTTAAGTGTATGATAATTTACTGTCATCCTCCAAGATCCACCTATTTTCTGCACAGGTCAAATAGGACAGTAGAATAGGGATATTGTGGGATTCACTACCCCTGCATCCTTCAAAACCTTTATGGTGGCACTGATCTCTGTAATCTCCCCAGAAATACAGTATTGCTTTTGTGAAAAAAATGATAGATTCTTTTATTAATACCCAAAAGTCTAAATCATTATAACAGGAAAATAGTTGTTTCTCTAATGAGTGGTTACATAAAAACTATCCATGGCCAATAAGATTTTTAATGTGTACTAGGTTTGATGCATATCTTAAAGACAGGACATCAGTTGGCTAGGATCATTAGGGTATGACTGATAATGAGAAACTAATTTATAAAACATTCTCTGAAGAGCTTTAGCAAACAATTTTCCCTCTGAAAGTAAAAGAGAAAATAAAACTTACATTTATATCTAGTTTTTGGTATAAATTTCAATACACATAAATCTCATTCAAAATTTTATGGTTTTGATGTTACTTTTTCAAAGGTGTCCAACAGAAATTAAAAGCTCACTTTAAGTTCATGAATTTGAGTGTGAAATAAAATTGGAATTTGACAACCTCAAAATTTATTACACAGCAATCCATAAACAGATACTGTTTCAAAGACTATTAATTTTCGTTCCTTGTTTCTTTCCAGCATTGATCATACTAAGGATTTGTAAGCATGTCCAGGAGTTGAACAGGAACTGCTGACTTGGTTATAAAAATCCCTCTTGGATGAGCAGAACATTTCTTTATGGATCTGCCCTTTAATGTGGGGCTCCAGAGTGCCATAATCATAAGGCAAGTCAGGAAACCAGAGCTTTTGCCTAGAACCTAAAATTCCCAAAGCTGGTACTAACTTCCTACTCATGCTGCTGGGCCCACCTCCAGTCTTCTTCAGGCTTTGGGGTTGCCATGACTGTGTCCTTGGTGGTGGCAGTGTGGTCCAGGGCACTGGGCCCAGATTTGCTTTTGATTATGATTTTGCTAGTTAGCGGCAGTTCTAGTGGCCTCCACTTGGTCTTTCTTACAATAATAACCCTAACTTCACAAGTCAGGGATCCAAAGTGGGGATTCTGCCAGTTAATGAATATATCTATTTCAATTGTACACTCTGGAACTGAAAAAATCCCCACAGAATTGGGCTGGGAATGCACTGGACCCACTCTGAGATGGGCCTGAGCTAAAACCCCATCAATCACCTGACCTCCATGAGCCCTTACTCTGACTGGTGGACCATGGTGATATTTCGGGACCCCTGGAATTAATGTCACTTCTGAGCCAGTGTCTAATAACCCTCCAAATATCTGATCATTTCCTTTCCTGCAATGCACCTTCATAAAAGGCTGTAGGTCTCTTTGGGGAAAGCTGGGAGGAAGTTTAACAGTATAAATTTTTAGCAGTGTAACAGGATCCCAAGGGGACTTGCCTTCCCCTCATTCATGGGGTTCTGGGTCTTTAAACTGTTGCAAACCTGGGAATTGATTAAGGGGCCATAAATCTTTGTTTCTGTAATTCAAGTTAGGGCTTTGTTCACTTGACCTAGAACTCTTCTGCTGCAGACCAAGAGGAATTTAGTAGTCTGCCCATCTGTTTTCCTTCTAGGTACCCTATAATCTATTAGCCAATGCCAAAATTCTATATGACTCATATTCTTTTGATTGATGCTTTGACTGTGTCTTTCATTGTGGTAAAAACACCCACATGTCTTTGGTGATTATGTGCTCCTACTTGGCTTCTGCAAGCCCAGTATCTGATCATCCCCATACTGTTTAAGGATTCTAGTTTCCTAGGAGCAATTGCCACAGTAATATCTGACCTAAAGAGAAAAGCAGCCACAGAGCTCTTCAGGGAAGATAGGTTAGTCTCACTTATTCCTCACAGTCTGGTTAAAGGTGTGTCCTCTGGACATTCCTGGGGTGGGTGGGCAGATCTTAAATGGTGAATCCATTCTTGCATTCCAATCTCTCTAAGCCTTTGGATCCCCTCATCTATAGTATACTAGGGTAAACTGGACATATTGACCTAAGGCATTGTAAGTCAACCTTTGGTCTGTGTTTCAGCCAGCCAACTGCACAAACTATTAAAGCCCTTTCAAACCATTTGAGCAACAACACTGAATCCAGAATCTCTGCTTAGTGGGCCCATATAAAAATTCAGCCTGATCCAGATTTATATTTCTTCCACCATTAATCCATACCCTTACTATCCATTCCTACAAATATTCTCTTGATTTCTGCCTTTATAAACCAGAAAATCCATGCAGCTCTTTTAGAGTATAGTGTACTTCCTCATGGATTACACTTTGTACTTCACCTTTGGGGACTTGTGATTTTAGTCTACTTATAGGTCTCAAAGAGAAAAGGAGTGGCAGGAGTGCGTATGGAGAAAAATTAGAAGTGTTTTGCCAGCTAACTACCTTATGGCATTCTCTTGCAGTTTCATCTGGTGAGACAGGATTAATTCTCATCATGGGTTGGATGGCAGACTCTTCAGGATCGGGTGGATGTTGGGTGATGGATTCTTCATATAAGGGAAACTCCTGGAGGCAGGCTGAAGTTTGGGTAATACAGGTTTGAGGCTCTGTGGTGCCCTCCTCAAGGCAGGGAGGAGGTCCAGGCTCTTTGGGGCA
>JAQZBX010109651.1:0-10444 GCA_029593785.1 Cabassous unicinctus
CAGGAAACTGAAAAGACAATGAACAATGTCCCCCTATCACCTACTATATTCCCTAAATAAATAAAAATCATAGGCGGTTGCTCCTGGAGATTGCATATTATGGTCTTGATGTCATTGTCCTTTAGAAGATGTTAAATTTTTTAGTTTGATAGATTAAACAACTGAAACATTATAGAAGGTTCAGGAACAACACACATAAGTTGTATAAACATCCACGTCAGGGTGTGGGAGGAAAAGGCGCATCAATGTGGTAAATAAGAAACTTGTAGGTTTTTCTCATCCTATGAACTTGTTTTCAATAAGATGTTCTCCTTGTTCTGACATCTCTCATCAGCTCCAATGCACAATGATCAAAGAACAGATCAGGATGTCATTGCCTCCATGAACTCCATGGAACACTGGTAGAAACCTGACACAGAAGCTGATCTCTTCCCTGATATCAGCCATCTTCAACTTCTAATCTCACCAATCTTTACTCCATTTTGGACCTTTCAAAGTGTGTAATCATTCGTTCCTAGAAAAAAAGAAAAGGTTAATTCTAATGATATTAATTTAAAACAGTTTATATTCCAACTATTTTCTGTGTAGACTACCAAACACATTTTCCACAAATGATTAAATATTTTAGAGCAATTGTTCCTAACCACATCTGTGAAGATTTTGAAACACAATTGCCCAAGCCCCACCCAAGATCAACTGAATCAAAATCTTTAAACTCGGACATCAAACCACAAATCAAAAGGAATTATATATTTTAAAGTCAATTAGATAATTAAACTAATATTTAGTTAAGATTGAACTTTAATAAAAATGTATACCTGCTCTGACTGAAGAATTTAAATGGAAGAAATCATAAAGGATATGGGCAAAAATTTAGCTGCCAGTATGTCCACTGCAACACAGTCAGCATTACAGAAAAATACTAGAAAGAATTAAATGTACAAAAATATGGGACTGTATAAACAAATTATAGTATATCCTTACAATGAAATATTACTCACTAAAATTACATTTGGTTATAAAATAGTATTTACAGTATCCCATTTCATTTAACAAAATTATACATATTACCATTTCCTTTCTTGTCTAATGTTTTTACCTTAGAATTAGTATCTTTTTTTCATTTTTCCTTTGCTTCATTTCCTAAGTACTTATCACAAATTTATCCCAAACTCCAAGTAAACTGTAAATACCTTTTCAACACGATCAACCATATCAGATAATGTATCCTTTTCACTTTTTGCTTAGCAATACCCCTCCTGAAGCTCTCTTCTCCTGCTCCATTTTAGACTGGTTGGTCTTCAAATCTGTCACACAGCTGTCACCCTGGGACTTCTTGACATTGCCACCCTGGAAATTATCCTCGCCTCTGTCTTATGTTGGACCCTTTATTTCCTAGATCCCAAGCCTTCTTTTTTCTTAGTTGATTTCATCCTTTTTGTAGAGAACATTTCCCACTACTTTTCTGAAAAAGCGTGCATAGGACATCACTTTTTAAATTTTTTTTCCTATGTGAAAACATCTTTATGTTACCCTCAGGATGAAATAGTTTGGCTGAGTATACAATTCTAGGTTAAAAATAATTCTCCTCAGAATTCAAAGGCATTGCTCTATTATTTCTGACTTTCAAAGCTGCTGTTGAAGAATCTGAAAATGTTTTCACTCCTGGTCTTTTATATAACTTGATTCTCTTGTAATTCATTTAAGCGCTTTTTCAGTTTTAAAAAAGAAAGGGCTTGATATTTATTGGATACACTTGCAAAGTCTTGCATAGCTTTTTCACACAGGAAAATATGAACAGAAGGGTAAAGTCAGTGCCACTGAAAGTCCTATAGTAAAGCTGTATTCTGAGGAATGCTGCAATTGGGTTTCACAGACTCAGCCCTCTCTGGTTGAAATATAGAGCTAAAGCTAAAGGGAGGCACTGAAAGCAAACAATCAGCAGAGGAAAGCTCCAGAAGGAAGTACTACAGATATATCAGTGTAAGATGATCTGCGAACTATAGAACACACCACAGAAAGCAAGATGTTATGTTGCTAAGTTTAAATCCGAACGATTGGGTTTAAAATTATTTCAATGCATATAACAGTAAAGGCATATTGACACCATGTGCTGCATCACATAGCAGGTCAGTGGGAATGCACAAACCATTTTAATAGCAACCAATACCAACACCTTGAGTATGAATCAGGCAGGATGCTTCCAAATGGCTTTCTGAAATCAAGAGGCTCTGGAATAACCTAGTATTCCGATTCTCTCTAGAACTAGTACCCATGAACCCAGACTACAATTCTCACATAAGACTTCTTTTGAAGCCTTCTAGATGAACTGTGTGGAAGTATATTAAAAGTTAACAAAACAACAGTAGTATTAACTATAATTCTAAGTATCTAAAGAAAATAGTGACACAGATAACATAAAATAGTAGACAATTTTAAATAATTTATATTTTGTTTTGGTCTATTGTATTACTTTCTCAATACTTTTCCTTCCTTAATATTTTTGCCTAGACTAGGGTTAAATTTGAATTTCTAAAGGATAAAGAAACTAGACAGTGGAAGCTATCCAATTTAAATAAAGGCGTTCTCAAGTCTAACCATATAACTTTGGAAAAGATAAGGAGGACATGTACAGATGTGCAGAAAGGAAGTTTTTTTCAATGTCTGCATTCTGATATTAGTAATTCAGTTCTTACCCTTTTTCAACTATACCAACTATAGTTTTTCAGGCAATTACTGAATCAAGTAAAATCTTCCTAAACAGAAGACTCATGACTTCCTATTAAGTCACCAGATCAGTTTATGCACATTATTTGATTACTAACCTCATCTGAATCGAGAAGGGCTGGAAGTGCTCTGCAGAGAGAAAAAACACCAAATTGGACAATGCAAAATAGAGCTATAAATGGTTTATAAAGGAGAGCAGAATTAAGTGTAATGTGACGTTTTTCTGTTATTATCTAAGATTTACATCTTATTAATGGCCCTTCCAGGAGAAAAAACAACAACAGCAAATACAAAAAACTATATATAAATGTTATTAGCCCTGGAAAGGAACTCAAAAACTGTAAAAGAATCATGCCATTGATTTCAGGAAGATATAACTAAATCTTTCTAAGGAGAAATATCATTTAACATAAAATTCCATAAGCTTTTGTCTATAAATCATTCCTAATCCTTTAATTATTTACTTCTCTTTTAAAGTTAATTACATTCTCATCCGCATGCTCTTCAGCCAATGTATTTATAATAAAAAAAAGCAGTACTAACTATGAAATAGGATTCTTGTGGTAATGATTGGAAAACTTACACATCTGTCACAGAAGAAGGAACATTCTCTTCTACCCACTTCAAATCATCTTCCTGCTGGGAATATACGGGCATCAGCTGTTAATAAAATGTACTGAATAATACCTCTCAAGTAAGTAAAGAGATCTTAAAATCTTTAAATTTAATATTTTGTCACTCTGAAGTAGTGCATTCACTTAATAAATGGGACTGCTGACAGAAACGTTAAAAAAATTATTTTAAAAAACTATGTAACAAAAATATAAAATGATGGTCTAAATAATTAAATGTTCTCTTCTCTCAGTGGCCTAATACCAAGAATTTGCTTCAGGAAGGCTTTACTCTTTAAAACTGAGATAAACTCTAAAGCCCTTAATGTTGAGTGGGTAGTTTCATTAATGAAACTATGACTTCATTAATGAAAACCAATAAACAGAACCAGCAGATTGCTCTCATACTTTTTTGACACACAGTAACAAACCATCTAGTTAAAGATTACCAGGCCTTAAAGTCACTTGCATCTCTTTTAAAAAATGTAAATGTAATATATATTTAAAAACAAGCCTAATTATAAGCATATGTAGAAAAATCATTAAGGCCTATACATAACTGATGCACTTCACTAAGGGCTGGGGGACAAGACAAAGACCAAAGAAGAAAAGAAGTCATACTTACTGCTTTGTTCACTTTACTATTTCCATTTGGTTCTTGTTTGGTACTTCTCATTTTCATTCCTTCTGTAGAAAAAAAGAAAATGTTGACTGGTTAAAACCAGGTTAACAGACCAGCAAAGACTGCAAAAATGGACTCAGAACTTTATTTTTAAGCTTACTGACTCTGAATTATACGACAAATGTTACTCTATCTTTACACTTACACTGTGAAGCTCAAATCTAAATTTTCAGCTGATCTCTAGCATGTAAACTTGACCTTTAATGTGCATTTATTGATTGAATTTACCCTGGCTTCATTTTAAGTTTCATACCCTTATTTTCTCTTCACCCTAACTTCTTCAAATACCAAACTGAGGAATGATACTGTTATAAAATAATAAATGCATTTAAATTAAAGTATCCTGATTTTGATACCAGAAATGTCATACTTACTTTGCTCTATTTCTAAAAACCAGAAAAATATTTAAAGCAAAAACAAAAGGTGAATTTTATCACTACCAAAGCTTTCTTTCAGCATAGGTTCCTTTTGCTCATCCTCCTCCTCTTCCTCAGATAATGGTGAAAAAGCAAACCTGGCAGAAAAAAGACAGAATAGAAGGGAAAAAATTAGAAAACTATTCAAAAAAAACTCCTCCATTATTTGGATTTTACCAGACTAATTACTGAAACTGCAATTACAGTCATTCAAAAATCAGTTTAATGAATAATGAAATAATTCTTCCCCTTCAGAAAGCTGTCAATTGCCTACATTAGCAAGGGAGAAGTAGGACCTTATCCTGTTTAAAGTGTAGGATCAGCCACATAATACCTTAGACAAGTTAATTTCTCTGTGCGCCAGTTTTCTTATCTGTAAATGGGGATAATAATGGAACATTACTCATAGGGGTGTTTTGTGAAAATTAAGTAAGTTGTTACAAATAAAGTGCTTAGTATCACACCTGACACATAGTAAGCATTTAATAAATGTTCTTCATATTGAAGAATGTGCATCATACAGAGGTAAGTAAATTCTCATGTAATTTAAAATTTTAGCCTTCAAATTGGGAGTTAAGATGATGGCAGTCTGATCTTGTGTGTCCCAGGTAATTTAAAATCTCAGTTTCCAAGTGGAGAGCTGAGAAGAAGATAAAGGCCTGATCTTGGACACCTCATGCCTTTCCTTCCCAACTTCCAAGAGACTCAGCAAAGAAACTGGCAGACAAATAATTCCTAGAATGTTTTAGCTTTGACCGCACTCTGCAGTTTTTCATTTTATTGCTGCCTACTACTATCATTCTACCTTGTTTTTAAAATCTCCCTTTCATGATAAAAACTCTTAATAAGTTTAGAATAGTAGGGAACTTTTGTACCCTATTAAAGGGTACTAACAAAAACTCAGAGCAAATATCACTGTTACTGATGACACTTGAGAACCATTCATTTTAAAATCAGAGTAAGATGAGGAGTACTCTCATTGCTTCTACTCAATACTATACTGGAGGGTCTGCCAATGAAAAAATATAAGAAAGAGAAATGAGGCAGGAAGATTATTTGACAAGGAAGGAACAACATTGTCATTACTTTAAACAAAAAGACTGTTTTTTGAGAAATCTAGAAGCTATTAGAATTAACAAGATAATGTAGGAAGGTTTGATGGTATATTATAAGACAAAGGAGGCAAAAATTAGCAGCATTCTTATAGATTTGCAAAAGCCATACATAATATTTTAAAAGATAGAATTCATAAAAGCCACAAAATAAAATATGAGATTTAAATAGAAAGCTACAAAACATAATTGATACATTCAAAAAAAGAAATGAAGCAATAACATATTCAAGGATGGAATTATCAAAAATATAAATTCTCTAATCAATCCACATATTAAATTCCAATCAAAATCCCAGAAATGTTTTCCTAGAATTAAACAAACAATCTAAAGTTCATATTAAAGAGCAAAGATCTAATAGCAAAGGTTGGTTTTTAAGAAGAAGGGGTCTTAGTACCTCCAGACACCAAGATGTATCAAGAAACTAGCATAAGGAAGACAGGACATGCTAGTGATGACTTAGAAGAGAACAGAGAGCTCAGAATCAAACAATTCTTCATGGATGAAAGTCTCAATTATGAAAAATAAAATAAAGCTATTCAAAGAAACTAAAGGAGAGTAACTTTATGACTTTAGGCTAGAAAAGGAATTCTAAAGACAAAACGTACAAACCATGAAATTTTTGAGAAGAATGAAAATCTGACTCTATGTTTCTAAGTTTCTCTATGACCAAAAACACCATAAAACAATTAAAAATAAACAAATTAGGAGAAAATATCTGCAATGCCTAAAACAGACAAAATATTGGCATCCAACATATATTAGAAATCCCTACAAATCAATAAGAAAATGATCAATAAGCCAATAAAAATTAAGCCAAAGATACAAAGTTAATCCACAGTAGGAAAATATGTAAATGGCTAATAAACATATAACGACATAAAAAGTAACTCAGACTTGCTAAGTGGATATGGCTCAAGCAATTGAGCTCCCGACTACCACATGGGAGGTCCTGGGTTCGGTTCCCAGTGCTGCGATGGGCAGGCATGGTGAGCTGACGCAACAAGGAGACCCAAAGAAGAAAGACAATGAGAGACACAATAAAGCAGGGAGATGAGGTGTCTCAAGTGATTGAGCTCCACTCTACCACATGGGAGGTCCCAGGTTCAGTTCCTGGTGCCTCCTAAAGAGAACACAAGCAGACAGAGAGCACAGAGCAAATGGACACAGAGCAGACAGCGAGCGTGGGGTGTGTGTGTGGGGGGGTGGATAAATAAATAAATCTTAAAAAGAAAAAATAGTAACTCAGCCTTAAATGTAATCAAAGTAACACTAAATATTAATTTACACTCACCAGAGCTGCAAAAAATAAATAAAACAATGGGAGGTGTACAGGAAGGGATAAGAGAGCTCCTCTTATACAGTTGTTGGTAGATGTGTAATTTGTTTCCGTTGTTTGAAATGCAATCTAGTAATACTTTAAAAATTACAAATACACATTTTCTTTAACCCAGCAATCATAAATCTGCTCATTAAACCGGTATTTATTGAGTATCTACCATGTGCTAGGAACAGTTCTTTGTCCTTGTGGAGTTTATATTTGTTTGGGGGTGGGGAACAGGATTTGGGGTATAGTAGTACAATAGTATACTAAATAAAGTATATAGGATTAAGAAGGTAATATAAATACTATGAGGAAAAAAAATGGGGCAACGGAATACTGGAGTACATAAGAATAGATACACAAGGATATTTAATACATTATTGTAGTCTGTTCCTATTTTTAATATCCCTGTGCAAAAAAAGAGATAATATAGAAGGACTTTAGAAGGGCCTAGTTGCAAGATTGGCCTAATGGCTGGTGCCTGAGATCTTGTCACTTGATCTGTTCCTTAACCAATAAGGGTATACCACAGTGCCTAGACTGTTTGTACAATATGATTCATGAGGAACACTTGCTTTCCTTCTGAGAGTCTGGAATTTTGGAACACATTAGGCAGAGGGTTATGTGACCAACCCCAATAAAAACCTTGGGCCTGATTCTCTCATGGGCTTCCCTAGGCAAAAAACACTGCACATGAGTTACTGGTGGTGGTTGTTGCTGGGGAAAGGAGTATGCTTGATGTGTTTTCTCAAAGGAGGGAAAGGACATAAAGAAAGAAAATATGGATTTCTCCAGATTCCATGTATGTCTTTTTCCCTTGCTGACTTACCATTTTGCTATAATAAACTTTACCCATAAGGGCAATTATATGCTCTGCCCTTCTCGTGAATCACCAAACATATGGGTAGTCATGGGAACCCGGAAACACCCCAAGCTGGAAATAGCCCAAATGCCCATCAATAGGGAAATCCGAATTAACCATATTATATCTGCGCCATGTAATATGCCATTCATGAAAATGGATGAGTTCAATTTAAACTGGTTTTCTTGGAAGGAATTTCCACAATGTATTGTTAAGTGAGTAAAGAAGATTCTAGTTTAGTTAAACAAATGATTAAACAAACCTATTTATTTATATAATGTATGAACAGGGAATAAAATGTAGAAGGATATACTGTTAACGCTGGAGTTACTAGGGATGGGGGCAATGTTTTTTTAAAAAAAAGAGGGAGAAGGAAGATGGGACAAAGAAAAAAAAAAGTGAAGGGAAAATTTTTATATAGACATTATAGTGAATGAGCAGTAGATCAACAGATCGATATAGGAGTCATCAGAATGTCAAGGTTCTTTCTGAACAGTGCAATTTCGATCTCATTTTCTTTCACACATTTTCTCTATTGTTTAATTACTTTTCAATCAAACCCATATTAATTAAGTGTAGTCTGAAAAGACATCAAAGCTATTTTCATGGGGTAGGAGGAGGATCTCACCTATTTTCTTTCCAAATCTTTTACTGGTATGTCTGAGTATAAAATTAGCTCTTTAGTTATACATCTCACCCTTTTCCTTCTTTGGTGGTGGGGCTGCATAATAGCAGCACTTAACTGTCTAAATGCAAAAGAGGAAAAAGAAAGGAAACAAAGGCACGGATAGTCACAAAACAAAAATAGCCAGATCCTAAATTGAGATTTGTCAAGAGTTGGACAAAGCAACTTCACACGTGGATTTTTAATTCCAAAGTCAGCAATGTAAGTTTTCATTTTATCCTCTCTGTCATGACAAATAAGCAAGGCTGCTGACTTTAGAATCTGTTCTTTTCTCCTGGACACTAGGCAGGACAGACATTCATTACAAGTGTCACAATCTATCTACCTTCCTTATTTACCCATATGAATACCTGTATTATCAAAAGATGTCACAGCTGAAAGGAAGATCATATAATTAGTTCAATTCCCCCTCATTATATGAAAAGGAAACTAAGGCCCAGAGAGGTAAAAAGAGGCAGCATACCAAAAATCACAAAGCAAGTTGGTAGCAGAGCTGAAATAGCAACCCAATTCTTCTGAATACAGACCCAGTGTTCCTTCCACCGTGTCCCCCAATGTAACACCCTTAATTTATGTCATGGCTATCCAATGGTGAATGAATAAGAAGAGTCTAAGAACCTCTGGTTATTTGCAGATGGTCGCCATAGAACCATGATGACAAAGAGGATCATGGAGAACAGCAACCGCCAGATGGCATCATCTACCCACAGCTCTCGCCAGTCCTAACAAAAAGGGAAAAGTTTATTTATATACATTATGTTAGCCCTTTGTCTACAAAACCCTTGCCAGAAAACAAGAATCACTTACATATTCATTCAACTTTTATTTACTAAGAGCCTGTTATGTGCTAGGCACTGTGCTAAGTGCTGAGGGAGCGTAATTTTTTCCCTTGTAGTGCTTAATGTATTAAAGAAAAGGCCCCAACTGAACCCAGCACTTCGTTATAGCTCTGAGAATCTTTGGGGGAAGGGTTTTTATACAGGGTAAGTGAAAGTAACATTGGGTTATTTTTTGCTTCATTTTCATTTCCTGCTCCCTGCCCCCAAAATAGAACCCTAGGTGCCTCTAAAGAAATGGCACATCGTCTTTACCTGACTGGCCACAGTCTTTGTGTTCAGACCTTAAGAAAATGGTTTCTACTCAGATAAACATTATTTACACATACTTAATGTTCAGTACTCTGGATTTCTTGTTTGAAAATTCTGAGTTAAGGCGAAAATAGATTATGATAGACTGTGGATATCACTTACAAAATTCTCTCTCAGTACTGGGATATGTAGTCAAATGAAAAAATTTAAAAACCTTACAATACCAAGCCACCATGAGAGTACAGGATACATATGATGGCCCAGAAGGAGGGGTATCGAAACCCTCAGAGTAGAGACTTGGCACTAATTTTGTATAAGGTGCACACCTTACACGAACCTTACCATTATTATTAACTATCTTCTGTGTGTAAGACAGTACACTATTCATAAATGCACATGATATGACTCACCGACTGACACGTCACTATCCTGAACTTCATGGTTGTCCAGATGATAAACACAATAGATGCTGACAGGAAATGAAAAATCTGGTCAGAGTATGAACGCTTGTTTACATCCCCTATTACATTCTGATTCCAGTTAAGTGGAATTCCATATCCCCCTAGTCCCTAAAACATCAACAATCACTTTCTTTTTTTTTTTTTAAAGATTTATTTATTTATTTATTTATTTATCCCCCCCCTTGCTGCTTGTGCTTGCTGTGTCCATTCGCTGTGTGTCTTCTCCGTGTCTGCTTATCTTCCCCTTGCTGTGAGGTCCCGCTGCATCAGCCCACTGCGCCACGCGGGCTGGCCTGCCCTCACAAGGAGGCCCCGGGAAGCAAACCCGGGGCCTCACACATGGTAAACGGGGGCTCTATCGGTTGAGCCACACCCGCTTCCTGTTGTGAGGGCTTGCTGCATCAGCCCACTAGGCTGCGCAGGCCGGCCTGCCCTCACAAGGAGGCCCCGGGAAGCGAACCCGGGGCCTCCCATAT
>JAQZBX010109652.1:0-10445 GCA_029593785.1 Cabassous unicinctus
AAAAAAAAAATATTATCATGTACAGTGAGCAACAAGAACACAAGACAAAGAAAGAGGACATGATGTGTCATCCAAAGAAGAGGATAAAATACAGAAAACACCAATGAAGACCAGAATGTGGACATACTGAAAAAGCCTTTTGAAAAATTATCTTAAAAATACAGTGAAAAGAACCAAAAGGACATCAGGAAAACAATGAATGAGCAATACAAGAATCTTAGTGAACAGACAAATTTTAAATAGGAACCAAACAAAACTACTTGAGTTAAAGACCACACCAACTGTAATGAAAAATTCCCAGGAGAGTTTCAAGAGAAGATAAGAGCTGGCAGAAGAAAGAATCAGTGAACTCTAAGACTGTATAATTGAAATGAGTCAGGCTGAGGAGCAGAAAGAAAAAAGAATTATAAAAGGCAAAAATAGCCTAAGACACCTCTGGGATACCATCAAGCACAGCAATGTACACATTATGGTAATCCCAGAATGAGAAGAGAGAAAGGGACAAAAGAAATATTCAAAGAAATAATAACAGAGAACATTTCTTAAACTTAGCATAAGACATGAATATATACATTTAAGAAGGCTATAGAACACCAAAGAGAATGAAAATGAAGAAAAATACACTGTCATATATTGATCAGAGACCAATAACTCTTATGAATATAGATGCAAACATCCTCAGCAAAATACTATCAAACTGAATCCAACTGCCTATGAAAAGAATTATATGCCATGATCAAATGAGATTTATCCCTGGCATGCAAGGTTGGTTGAACATAAGAAAATCAATTTATGTAATACACCACATTAATAGAATGAAGATAAAAAAAAAAGAAAAGATCATCTCAACTGATGCAGAAAAGGCATTTGACAAAATCCAACACCTCTTCATGATTAAAAAATAAAACAACAACAAAAAAATTAGGCAACTAGGATTAAAAGGAAACTTCCTCAATATGATAAAATGGCATACATGAAACGCCCAAGCTAACAAAAGACTGAAAGCTTTTCTCTCTAAGATCAGGAACAAGAAAATGATGCCCACTGTCACCACTATTATTCAGCACTGTACTGGAAGTTTCTTACTAGAGCCATTAAACAAGGAAAATAAATAAAAGGCATCTGAATTGGAAAGGATGAATTCAAACTTTCCGTATTTGCAGATGACATGATCCCATATGAAGAAAATCCTGAAAAATCTATAAACAAAGCTGCCAGAGCTAATAAATGAATTCAACAAAGTGGTGGGGTACAAGATCAATACTCAAAATCAGTTGTGTTTCTATACACAAGCAATGAACAATCAAAAGAAGAAATCAAGAAAAAATTCCATTCAGAATAGCAACTACAAAAATCAAATATCTAAGAATAAATCTAACCAAGGATGTAAAGGATTTGTACACAGAAAGCTACAAAACATTGCTAAAAGAAATTAAAGAAGACCTAAATAAACGGAAGGACATTCTATCTTCAATGACTGGAAAACTAAATATCATTAAGATGTCATTCCTGCCTAAAGCAATTTATAGATTTAATGTAATCCCAATCAAAATTCCAACAACCTGGTTTGCAGAAATGGAAAAGCTAATCATCAAATTTACATGGAAAGGTAAGGGAGCCCTGAATAGCTAAAGCCATCTTGAAAAAGATGAATGGACTTGGAGGACTCATACTTTCCAGTCTTAAAACTTATTACAAAGCCACAGTAATCAGCATAGCACTGGCACAAGGACAGACGTATAGACCAATGGAATTTACTCTGAGTTCAGAAATCAACCGTCACATTTATTGTCAACTGCTTTTTTTTTTTTTTTTTTTAAGATTTATTTTATATATTTATTTCTTCCCCTACCCCTTGTTGTTTGTGCTTGCTGTCTGCTTTCTGTGTCTATTCATTGTGTGCTCATCTTCTTTTTAGGATGCACCAGGAACTGAACGGAACCCGGGACCTCCCATGTGGGAGGGATGTGCCCAGTTGCTTGAGCCACCTACGCTCCCAACTTCTTCTTAACAAGGTGGCAAAGACCACTCATTTGGGAAAGAGGAGTTTCTTCAACAAATTGTGCTGTTTCTTCAAAAAGACCCCTACCTCACACTTTACATAAATCAACTCAAAATGGATCAAGGACCTAAATACAAGAGCCAGAACTATAAAACTCCTAGAAGAAAATGTAGGGAAGCATCTTTGGGACCTTGTATTAGGCAAAGGTTTCTTATACTTTACACCCAAAACACATACACACACAAAGGAAAAACAGATAAATGGGACCTCATCAAAATTAAAAATGTTGTGCCTCAAAAGATTCTAACATGAAGGTAAAACGACAGCCTACACAATGGGAGAAAATATTTGGGAACCACATATCCAATAAAGGTTTAATACCCAGAATATACAAAGAAATCCTTCAACTTAACAACAAAAAGACAAACAACCCAACTAAAAAAATGGGCAAAAGACCTGAATAGCCATCTCTCCTAAGAAGATAAACAAATGGCCAGAAAATACAAGAAGATGCTCAACATTATTAACCATCAGGGAAATGCAAAATCAAAACCACAGTGAGCTGTCATTTCACACCCATTAGAATGGCAGCTATTAAAAAAAAAAAACACAGAAAATAACAAGTGTTGGAAAGGATGCAGAGAAAAAAGGAACACTCACTCATTGCTGGTGGCAATGTAAAATGGCGCAGCCGCTGTGGAATGTTTAGCAGTTCCTCAGAAAATTAAGTATAGAACTACCATATGATCTGTCAATCTCACTACTAGGTTGTGACTGTTTGAAGTTCCTTTATGAATCCAAGAAGGAAAAAGATTATGATTTTGAACTAATCCATTCCTGTGAGTGTGGAGCCTTTTGACTGGACTACATCAGCGAGGTTGTGAGCCAGCTTGGGTCTCTACCCTCTTGCTGGGACTAATATAAATGGAGACACAGAGAGAGACAGAGAGAGAAAGGAAGCCACCATTTTTGACCGTGCTATGTGAGAGAGGACTCAAGGATTGCTAGCAGCCAAAGCTTAAGCATCAAGTCCCCCAAGGGGCTGGGTCCACCAAGCAGCTCAAGAGGAGATAAGCCCTGCCATATGCCTGATCGCCACATGGCAGGAGACCAGGATTACCAGGAGCTGCCTATGGTGAGAAAGCAACTCTGGTGGTGTTTTGATTTGGACATTTCATGGCCTCGGAACTGTAAGCTTTTACCCTAAATAAAATCCCCATTATAAAAGCCAACCCATTTCTGGTACTTCCTATTGGCAGCCCTTTGACAAACTAAAACATAGGTATATACCCAAAAGAATTAAAGGCAAGGACTGTAACAGATATTTGCACACTGATATTAACAGCAGCATTATTCACAAGCACCAAGAGATGGAAGCAACCCAAGCGTCCATCGACCAATAAATGGATAAACTAAATGTGGTATAAAGGCTCAATGGGATATTATTCAGCCTTAAAAAGGAATGGACTTCTGATACATGTGACAGAATGGATGAACCTGAAAGGCATCAAGTTGAGTGAAATAAGCTAGACACAAAAGGACAAATATTATATGCTCTCATTAATTTGAAATAATTATAATAAGCAAACTCAGAGAGTCAGAATCTAGAATATTGTTTACCAGTGGATGGTATGGGGATCGAAAATGGGAAGGTAAGGCTTAAAATGTACAGGGTTCCTATTTGGAATGATGGAAATATTTTAGGAATGGATGGTGGTGAAGGCAACACAACATTGTGAATGTAATTAACAGCACTGAAATATATATCTGAATGTGATTAAAGGGAAAATGTTAGATTTTATATATGGTAACAGAATAAAAAATTTTTTTTTTAAATCCCACAGAACTACACTACACAGTGAACCCTAAGATATACCATGGACTACAGTTAATAGTATAATTATTAAAATGTGCTAGCATCAATTGTAACAAATACTCCACACCAATGCAAGGTGTTAATAATAGGGTGGTATATAGGAATCCTGGATTTTATGCATGATCGTTCTGTAACCCACAACTTCTCTAATAAAGAAAAAACAAAAACAAAAAACAAACAAAATAGTACCGTAGTTTTAAATATACATTTCATCGCTTACCAGTGAATTTGAACATTTTTTCATGTTCAAAAAAGCTATTTAAAATTGTAATTTTGGTAATTATCTGCTCAAGTCCTTCACCTACTTTTGTAACAGGCTTAGTGTTCCTTATTGATTTGCGTAAGCTTTTTAACAATTATGGTTATTAACTCTGCCGTGTCAAAATTTTTTTCTCCAGTTATGTTGTAAACGACATTTAAAAAACCCTTATATCTAAACTTACAGTTACATTTAAAACATTGCAAATTTAAATGCTGCTTCTTTTAAAGAAAGCATCTTCAGAGTGGGGAAGCATATATTTATAACAATGCTACTAGAATTACTCAAAACACCTTTAGAATACATTTTTAGAATTACCCTACCAAATGGTACTTAAACGTCTTAAGATATTATTGTCCTTTATTTGTATATTTATATTGGTCATAGCCAATAAATTGATTACAATGCATGGTTTAGAAGATAGAATAGAGCAACACAGCTTATTGTTTTTTCTTTAAAACATACAAACTGAAGTATTGATACATATACTGATTTATTTTTATAAATGAAAATTTAATATATTTATTGTTAAATTTTAAGATACAGGGAAGGATAAAGAAAAAAATCTAATTCCTTAAAGATAACCAATGGTAACATGAATGCTTTCCAGCTATTAAAAATCCATATATATTCATGCGTTCAGCATAGTGTATTTGTGGTTTTTTCCCCTTTAACAAAAATGGGATTATACTATACATGCTGTCCACTGGGGGAATTCCTCTTTATCCTTCAAGACTGAACTCAAATGTCAATCAAACAAGAAGAAGATAAATAACGCATTTAAAAAATATGCCAAAGGCTTAAATAGACATTTCTCCAAATAGCATATACAAATGGCCATAAAGACATACAAAGATGCTCAGTATCATCAGCCGTCAGGGAAATGCAAATCAAAACCACAATGAGATACCATTTCCCGCTGACTAGAATGGCTGTTATAAAAAAATAGAAAAGAACAACTGCTGATGAGGAATAGAGAAATCCTCGTGCACTGCTGGTGGCAATGGAAACTGGTGCAGCTGCTGTGGAAAACCATCTGGTGGTTCCTCAGAAAGTTACGTATAGAATTACCACATGACCCAGCAATCCCACTCCTAGGTATACATCAAAAGAACTGAAAGCAGGACTCAGACAGACACACCAACGTTCACAGCAGTATTATCCATAAAAGCCAGAGGTGAAAGCAACCCAGTGTCCATCAACAGATGAATGGACCAAGAAAATATGGTATGTGCACAGAATGGAAGATTATTCAGCTGCAAAAAGGAATGATGGTCTGGTATGTTCTACACATGGATGAACCTTGAAAACACCATGTTAAGTGAAATAAGCCACAAAAGGACACAAAAGGACAAATATTGTATGATCTCATTTATATGAAATAATTAGAATATACAAATTCATAGACAGAAGGTAGATTACAGGGCACCACAAGCAGGGGTAGGAGTGGGAAATGGGGATTTAATGCTTAACGGGTACAAAGTTTCTGTTTGGCATGATGGAAAAGATTTGGTAATGGATGGGTAATGGTAGCACAACACTGTGAGCATAATTAACACCAATGAACTATATACTTGAAAGTAATTAAAATGGGAAAAATTGTATAGGTGTTATCACAATAAAAAGATTTTGAAAATTGCTAACCAAGTCCCTGCTCCTATATATCCCCACAGCTCCTAACATATGCCATTATTGTAGCACTCATCACATTACTACACTTTTTGTTTTGATATACGTACCTACGGCATCCATGAAAACGTGCCTCTCAGATCTCCTCCTGCAAGGAGCTTACCTGACAGCCCCGGTTACTGTTATGAAGTGCAGCATTCACACTGAGGCCACTTTCCCACAAGTTGCTCCCAGCCAATGATTAAAAACAGCAGGGATACCGAGGCAGGCCCACTCCTTTGCGGACAAGGGCTCCTCTGACAGCAGAATGGCTTGAGGACTCCCTTTTGGCTTTTCCAAAACTTTCTTAGAACTGAACTGCACTCTTTCTACCCAACTTTCTTTCTTTCCCCCCTTATTCACCAGGATCAGACCTACATGAGGCTCAGACAGCTCTCCCAGCGCTTTCTGGCTCCTTCCCCATTTTCCTTCAGAAGAATTTTCTCTAATAAATCTCACATATATCTAATCATGTCTTGGCATCTACTACTCAGAGGACCCAAACTAACAGAGTCTTCCCTAGAAAAATGAATATTCCAGGAAGTAAAGCACTACAGTCTTATCATTTTATATCTTATATCTACCAAACATTTCAAAGCCTCTTGCCATCTGACCTGGTGAGCAACTGTTTTAATTTCTTGTCTGCTTTTCACCAACTCACCTGGTCTGGAGCCTTTTGAGACTTCTTTTTCCAGCAACCACGGTATTTCAACCCACAATAGCTGGGAAATCAAATCTAGCCGGGAAACTGCAAAGCCTGCTCATAGAGGGGAAAAAAAGGAAAATGGTTGTTAATGCATAGAACAAAGAGTTCCCAACATTTATTCATACACAGACTCTGGTTCTTGAGGGAAGATACAAGATACTGTCAAGTACAGAGGCATCAATACTGAAATTTGAAGAGAAAATGGGGGAAGGTATGACCTTGATGATAGCGAAACGGTGCTTCATATTTCCAGTTCAATGAAACAAAGACCCTTCTTTGGAGGAAATGTGGCAGAAAAGTATATAGAAGGACCCAATTTTAGGAATAGTAACCTGCATGCCCAGCCAAAACAAAATTGTAAGTATTTCATATAGCACTTATCGTCAACAGATACCCTGCTTAAATGCTAGATCATGAAGAGATGTCTTTACCCAGAAATTCTAGGTTCTTAAAGTTCTCCAGTTGCACTTCCTTATATAATTCCTTTTGAAAAGGCTCCAGCCTCTTCCACTCTCCTCGGGTGAAGTTCACAGCCACATCCTTGAATGTCATGGATTCCTAGAACATCCAAACATAACCCCTTTGCATTAGATTATCCTCCAAATAGACTCCAAGGATTCAGAGAAACAATAAGGAAAAAAAGGAATGGTTTTGATAGCATTCAAGTTTCTAAGAATTCCAAAGCAAGCTGTAGAACAGCTATTATATGACTAGCACAAGTGGTACCAAACAAGGGCATGATGCAATCCATGCCTCTCCCACTCAGTCCCTGGTGTGAAATGCTGTACAAGGACCACTGGAAGGTCTAACATTAACAAGTTCACCCCAAAACACTAATTTCTAGGATGAAGGGAAATATATTAAATGAAGGGTACAATTTACATTCCCAAACCAGAAATTCATAAAATTAATGTAAGTTAACCACAGGTAGTAATTAAATACGTAAGAGTAATGCCAGCAATAACACTCCAAATTTTAATATCCAGTTGGCTAAACACAGCAATTATTATCCATCATAATTAAACAGAATCTGTGTTCAATAATGTATACTCACAGTTGCGATTTCTCCATAATTACAAACAAGCATACTGGCTAATTAGAATACACTTTTTTTTTTTTTTTTTGAGGTACTGGGGCCAGGAATTGAACGTGGGACCTTGTATGTGAGAAGCCAGCTCTCAACTACAGAGCCACATCAGCTCCCGAGGTGGTTTTTTCATTTATTTGCTTGTTGTTTGTTTTTTTGTTGTTTTTAGGAGGCACCAGGAACCAAACCCTGGACCTCCCATGTGGGAAGCAGGCACTTGACCACTTGAACCACACCCCCTCCCCTAGAATACACTTTCTCTAACATCTTTTTCTGCATGGCATTTTGAGAGGCAGTATAGAGGCTATCAGCACTTGTGTTAGCTTCTCATGGTGCTGTAACAAATTACAACCTTGATGGCTTAAAACAATAGAAACTTATTCTCTCACAGTTGTAGAGGCTGGAAGTCCAACATCAAGGAGTAGGTAAGGCACACTCCCTTTGAGGGCTCTGGGCAAAATCCGCTCTTTGCCTCTTCTAGCTGCCAGCATTCCCTGGGGTTGCTTGGTTTGTGATGACATCACTTCATTCTCTGCCTCCGTCTTCACAAGGCCTTCTCCTCTGAGTGTGTGTGTCTAAGCTCCCTCTGCCTCTCTTTTATAAGGATACTTGTGATGGCATTTACGGCCCATCGAGATAATCCAGTATCATTTCCTCTAATCAAAATCTTTAATCACATCTACAAAGACCCTTTTTCCAAATAAGGTAACATGCACAGGTTGCAGTGATTGGGATGTGGACATATTTTGGGGAGTCATTATCAGCCTACCACAGCACTATTATCCACTATTATGAATATTTTTCCTAACTGGCAATTACTGGTATATAGGAAATGTATTGATTTATAACCAGCTGCTTTTCTCAACTATTATATGAGTTTTGGTACTTGCTCAGCTGATTCTGAGGTTTTCCAAATAGACAATAATATCTGCAAATAATATCCGCCTGCCTCTTTTATACCAATACTTACATCTTGTTTCTTATGTCACTGGCTAGAACATTCACATAATTATGATTAATAGCAGTGAGATTAGACGTCCTTATCATTTTACTGACACTGACATTGTGGACTGCTTTTGATTTTCTGACATTAACCAGCTAGAGATATTCTTTGTCTTTTTAAGGAAGAGTAATTCTTTATTTTTTTACTAACAATTTTATTTTTCCCCCACCCCCTTGTTATTGTTTGCACTTGCTGTCTGCTCTCTGTGTCCATTCGCTGTGTGCTCTTTCCGTGTCTGCTTGTCTTTTCTTCTCGTCTTTCTCTTTAGGAGGCACTGGGAACAGATCCCGTGACCTCCGGTGTGGGAGAGAGGCACCCAATCGCTTGAGCTACCTCATTTCCCTGGTCTGCTGCGTCTCTCACTGTCTCTCCTCTGCATCTCCCTTTGTTGTGCCATCTTGCTGCGCCAGCTCTCCGCAGCGTGGGCCAGCTTGCCTTCACCAGGAGGCCCCAGGAATCGAACCCAGGGCTTCCCATATGGTAGATGGGAGCCCAACTGCTTGAGCCACATCTGCTTCCCAAAGAAGTATAATTCTATTTCCACTGGTGTTTATTAGGAATAACTGTTAAATTTTAGTGAATAATTTTATTATTAGAGTCAGACTTATGACACATTCTGGGAACCGAAATTGAAAAATAGAATGTGAAGAATGAAGTGTAAGTTCCTTGAAAGGGAGACTAGAGTTTATTTGGTACCTTTATACCGCTTAATAGGAGCTCAAGAAGTGTTCACTAAAGGATGAAAACCAGTGAAAGGAAACTTACCCGGGACTCAGCATTTGCAGGAACAGCAACCATTTTATCTTCTTCTGGGTTGCCCTGTTGGGAAGTGGCAGAGTCTTGAGAGGACAGATCTAGAAAAGGGAAAAAAAAGTTCTTTCAAATGGTTTCTTCAAACTAGAAATCCTTAAATATGTCTCACACTCCTTTAGAGAAAAAGGTCAGAAGAAACGGAAAAAAGTTTTTCCAACTCTTTAAAAGAGAGCAGGTACAGATACTGTTTCCTATAAAAACCTAGGCTTTCTTCCCTTCCCCACAAAAATCTTTTCAAAGCTAAAGCTCACAAAAACTCATTTTTCCTTCATTCCATACACCCTATTTTAATGTACTTAATTTGCACAATAAGGATTTAAAAATATAATTAAACATTTAAAAGGTGTATTAAAGTAGAAAAGCACATTTTTTTCAAATAGTAATACATTTTCTTCATAGTCCTGGCACAGCACCTTGAACAAGAAACAATCAAAATCATTTACTGAATCAAAGCACCAAGCCGGTCTCAAGAATCAGCTCCATCTCTGAGGTCACCTGCAGATTCCAAAAGACAGAAATTGGGAATCTAAACATAGGAACTAAATGCACTAAATGCCCTGAGATTTCAACAGCTCTTCTTGTATTAAAGTAAAACTATTTTTAAAAACCATACTCTACCTTCTTCTGAAAAGAATTTTAGGCACTTTTCTGATTAGATAATCAATAAAAATCAAGAATTAGAATGATGTAATCAAAGAGAAGAGAGGGATTATTTTAAGGAAACCCTCCCACATTGCAGAATACTAGAGGACTCAATTTACGAACTTCTTGATTGCAGGGGCCCTAAACAGAGGCCCTACCTCTGGAAAAGCAGGATGTTCCAGTGACAGACAAGTCAGGGAGAGGGGGACGGGAAGTCAACTTCACCTCCCTATCTCTCTCAGACCTCTTGGTAGAATACAAATTGTCACACCAATGGATTTTAAGCCCTAAAATATGCTAATTTTTTTTTTTTGTAATAAATTTTAGCACATTAGAGTTTTTATAAAAGTTAAATGACATTCCCTCAAAGGGCTAGCCACCTCGAAGTC
>JAQZBX010109653.1:0-10444 GCA_029593785.1 Cabassous unicinctus
AATATCCATTTATAGTGCTGCTAATGTGTCAGCTACATACAATGAGAAGGTACTCAGAAATTAACTGTCCAGTAATTTGACCAGGTCCTCTCAGAAGACTGTGACTTTTAGTAAAGAGAGAGATAGAGAACTATATACCCCATTGTTTTCTAAGACAGGGTATTTTTAAGAAAATCATAATGCATTGATCAATATTTGATCATCTCTAGATTTCGATGGTCTCACCTACCCAAGCCCAGGAAAAATGTCATCCTCCAATCCCAATCCCCTTAAATATATGATGGTTTTAAGAACACACATTCATCACAATCTCCCGTAATATCACAGCAAGGAACCAGTGAGAAATCACAGAATTTTACTTGTATTTTGAGAAAATTTTGGTATTTAAGAAGATACTAGTATTACCATGACTAAATCAATTTTATCATTCTACAAAAAAATGATTCTTCTACAAAATATCTATATTTTCATACACATAAGAAATTTTATAATAGATTTTTAAAACATTTTCAAACAATTTCATCCAGGTTTGTTCCCACAAAAAGCCTAATTTATATCAGATTTTGTGACAGTGTTTCTGGCAAGACAGAATTTAGATTTTACAGTGGTTTCTGTAATGCAGATATATTACCAAGATTACAATTAATTTGGTGAGGCAAAATTATTGAATTTAGTATTCAAATATTAAGTAAATATTTGAATTTCAGGTATCTAAATTGAACCAGTATTTGAGATTTAATGTTTTATTTAATGTTATGCATTCCATTTAACATATTCCAGGGTGTTTTATACAAAGGTAATTCTTTGATTCTTGATTCTTTCATTTCACATATAAATTCTACTATGGAGAGTAAAATTAAGGCAGAAAAATGTAACCAATATGTACCATTACTACTTGATTTCATTGGTCATGTGCATATGCATTTTTATACACTGTAAGTCTAAATAACAGATATTTGATCAAGAACTACTATGACTAGCTCTGGAAAATAGTGGAAAATATACTTTAAGATATTGCTGGGTTTTGGAAAATGTACCTGATCTGAACGCATGTCATCTCAAAGTAAATATAGCCTCTAGCTTTTAAGTCAAAGCTACACATGATAATGTTTTTTGTTTGTTTGTTTGTTTTTTAGGCTTTCAAAATGAATAATAGATCAATGACAGTCCAGAAAAGGAAAGAACAATACACATTTGAATAAAATAAGGAAATATAGGGTAAGTGGAAATCATGTTTGAAGAGAGGGAGGAATGCAATGATCAAGTTAAGTAGACATATGAAAATAAGTAGGTTGTCAATGAGGGTAAATAAAATGAGCATCTACAGATATTTTGATATAGATATAAAAATAGATATAAGTAGATATAGACAAAAATGGATAAAACAGTTGTTATAGTTGAAAAATAAAGGTAAAGATGGCCATAACTATGAATATAGACATAGATAATGTGACCAAATATCCAAATTTACATAAGACAAGTCCAAATTATACCACTTATAGCAGTGTAAATATTAACAGTTCTCTGCTTCACTCACAAAAATGTTTATTTTTGAATGACAATTTATTATGATTGCAACGTTTTTTAATGGAAATAGGTATAAGCACAGACATAACTCTGTGTATATATATGTATATGTGTCCATGCATGTGATATAAATTTCTGATACACATAATTATGTCTGCATTATGTCGGTTGATACCTAGATTTAGTTATTTTTCTATGAATCATTACAGTTCTTCCAATGAATTCAATCTAAGTACAGTGCTAAATAGTTAATTTTGTCAATATTATTTGAGCAGTAAACATGTTTTATGGCATAAAATCTTTCTGAGCACTTCTTAACGTCTGTGTTTCCCAAGCTGTAGATGAAGGGTTTCAACATTAGAGTGATAACCGCATACAGCATTGAGATCAGCCTGTTTCTGGCTAGGGAATGTTGACTGGAGGAGGGATGCATATAGGTAAATAGTAATGTGCCAATAAACAGACCTATGACAAGGAGGTGAGAAGCGCATGTGAAGAAGGCTTTGCACTTCCCTTTGGCTGACTGGATCTTTAGGATAATGGATATGATGTAGATAAAAGAGATAAGGGTGTTCAAAAAGGCACTGATAGCTAAGATCCCTCCTACCACTAAAACAAGCATCTTTGCCACATACGGGGAAGAACAGGAGAGTGCCACCACTGGCGGGATGTCACAATAATGCTGGTTAACCTAATGGAACTTACAGAAAGACAGGCGGAAAGTGAACACCATATGAAGGAGGGAGTTTAGAAACCCTGCTGCCCAGGTTCCAGACATCATGTGGGCACAGCGTATCTTAGTCATGATGAGGGTGTATCGAAGGGGGAACATATGGCCACATACCAGTCATAAACCATGACAGCCAGAAAGAAGACTTTGGCCCCTGCCAGGGACATGAGGAAATAGAGCTGCAAAGCACATGCAGCAAAAGATATGCTTCGCTTCTCATTCAGGAGGTTCTCTCGCATCTTGGGAACAGTAGCTGATGGGCAGAATATGTCTAAGAGGGGCAATTTCCCAAGAAGTAATACATGGGCATGCATAGTTTTTTCTCAGTCACGATGGTGACCAGAATGGCACCATTTCCCACCAAGGTGACCTGATAGATGAGAGCAAAAAGCACAAATAGAGGATAGGGCACTTGGGGATATCAGAGAATCCTGTGTAGATAAAATCATTCACGGTGGTGAAATTGTAGCTGTCCATCTCTTCTCTCCACATGGGTCCTTCTGGAGCAAATGAAATCAACAAACAAAGTTTAGGTGAATCCACCACATCTACTTAGACACATATCTTTTTCTGCCTTGTGCTATCTCAAGGTATACAGTTTTATGCTGTCTCAATACTGAGTACCTATCTGTTAGAAGCTCTACATTATTTTGATATGCAAATTTTAACTATTGTTAGTATCTAGTAGGGACATAATTAATGTACATGAATAATTTTTCAATGAAAGATCGAATTAAGTGTTACCTGGTCTGATAAAGTGTTCTTATTAGAAAGGTATAAATATGAGATCGCTTCTGTAACTTCAAAATCATAATAATGTAAATATGAACTTTAACATTATAATCTTTTCAAAGATTATCTTAACACAAATTAAATTTCAGCTATATGATATAAATAAAACCCAGTTGATAATGTCTGTATGTGACCCCAACAAGAAACTGATATATTTGCATGTATATTCAAACCCTTTTCCTTAAAATTTAAATATTTGACCATATCAGCTTTTAAATTTATATTTGCCAGCACATATTGATCTAATTTATCTGTTTAATCTTCTAAAATAATTTCAATATACCAAAATAGCCTAAAGCATGACAATGTTTATCATAATTTACAAAAATACTTTAATGTAAACTTTAAAAACTGTTTCTGTTTTAAAAAATATCTCATGTGCTTGATGGGAAATTCAGATTGAATATATGTTTAGGAAATAAAATGCAAAAATCAGTATCTTAGTTCCCCTGACACTAACTCCCACTGTTCATTTATTTTACTTGGTGAAAATTCTTAATGATTTCTTGGCTTAGATAAAATATGTAGCTTAAATAATGCAAAGTATACATAATGGTTCTTTCAACAAATGGACTAAATATACTCTGCCAACATTTTTTTTTCTGTAGAAATATTTAAATAAGAATTTCTGAGATTTATTGAAGGATGTCATAACTCTTTCCTTAACAGCACTGCTATAATTGATACTCTTTCATTTCATTAAACAGCACGAATTATGTACTCCATTTGAGAGAAAATCCACTTTCTTCAGAGTTTCTTTTAAATAACGAAACTTTAGGAGGGAAATTCTTATCCTAAGCACAAAATACTTAGATAATTTTAATCAATGAAAAAAAGGTTGTTAAACGAGTGAATATAGATTGAAGTAAAAAATACCTGCAGCCTTAATTCTCTAGTTCTCAAATATTCAAGATTCTTGTGAAGACAATAGTGAATATAAGAAATTAATGTAACTTTATTACACAAATTAATGTTTGAGACAGTAGATAATAAATTTTACATTTATACTCATTTTCCTTTATACCCACAGTAATTTTACTTAATTTTTCTAAACAAGAATTATGAGAAATAAGAATAACTACTTGAGAAAAACACCAGGTATTTTCTACTTCAGACTACATAATCAAAAAGTATCCTCAAATAATGATAATAACTTTTCCCTAAATTTTCCCCTTGAATGATTAAATTTCTTAATTCAAACTTTTTGTTGGCTTAAACAACACAGAATTTGTTCATGTGAGGAGGGGACTTAGATAACAGAGTCTTCCTTTCAAAACAAACATAATTAAATACAAATTATTTGCCCATATAATTAAAAAAAAGTGATATTTTCTTTAATGATATATTGTTAAGTATACATTTCTATAATGTTCCATATTAAACAATGGATTAATCATTTATTTGCTCATGGATCAGAAAAGTCCTTAGGAATTTCAATCTCCCAACCTGCCTTGTGAGTTTATTGGGTGTAACCACAAGCTTATGAGTACATAAATTACGCATGATGAAGCCAGCTTTTTTCACAGTCATAAAAACCCAACCATATGTGAAGATCCAGAGCAAGGGATGTAGGCTAGGATTAGACTTCCATTGGAAATTTCCCAGAAATTGTTTCCTGTTATTTCAGACTTACGCTTTTACATACGGTCAAAGGCCAACATACCATACACGAAACCTCTCTGTAACAAATAGTTACTTCAAGTTTCCACTGTATAGAGAAAAATATACTCATTAAGCTCACTGATAGATCTTTGATCTTAAATCATTCATGACTTTTAATTTATTTAATACATCAATATCAATGGAATGTTACATTTAAAATTTCTTTAAAAAGTTGGTTTTCAAATTGTCTCTCTTTTTTTACGTTTCTATGCATTTTTATTTCAGAATCTGTAAAATGTACAAAGTGAAATTATTTCTAAAAAGTACAGAGAAATTATTGTATTTTCATTTATAATTAGCATATGGTTACTTTTTTCACTTATTAGTTGGTAAAACAAATATTATACAATGAGTTGGCTTAAGAACAGGAATCTATTGGCTCATGCTTTCAGAGGATAGAAAGCTTGCTTCCCTCCTGGCCAGTCTCCTATCTTTTCTCAGCATAATTTTTTGTTCCTTGTCCTTTTTTTAATTTTTACTTTTATTTTAAAAGATGCTTAGATTACATAAATGTTACGCAAAAATGACACGGATTCCCATGTTCCCCATCTCCCACACCTCCCAGAACATCCCACATAAACATGTTTCATTAGTGTGGCACATCACCGGCAGTGGATATACAAATCCTGGGGCTTTGCCACTAAGCATGGACCAAAATATATTGTGAAGGAAGCATTCACTCCCTTCCTTTTTAAGCCAATGGACTAATAGCTGATGACTCACAGGAGGACTCAAAAACCCTTGTATAATATAATCTCTTCACCTTCTTTTTGATGTCCTTGTTGTTTATTAGGTATCATGAACCCAATTATATAGAAAATTTAAATTAAGGTGTATGGGTCAGAAACATGCTTTAGATAAAGCAGAAATTTACTTACATGTAATTGGACATGTGTGTGGACATGAACACATTTTAGAACTCTCAAACAATTTTTATACACTTATTTAGCCACCCACACTAATATTAATAAAAAAAATACACATTCTGACTTACCTCATTAATATTTGATTTCAACAATTTACTTGAATGTGTATATTTTCACATCATATTAACATCTTTATAAACATCTAATTTTTTCTCATACTTTAGACAATCCAGAATTTGGCAAAGAATTTCTTCTCAGTTTCAGAGATTTCATTACCAATGTGAGGTTTCAATAAGACGAAGGTAAAATGATCCAGTCTACAAAATACATCAGTAAAGAAAAACAAACTCCTTACTTATATAGAGTGTTCATATTGGAATTTGTTGTAAACTTTATATTGTGCTTCTTTTCCCCTTAGGGAAAGCAATTATTATGACTCTAGAGGAAATATGCTCTTTTTCTTGATAAAACTGAATCGCTACCAACCTAATAGTGGAGAGTTATTTTATAAATAATCAATTTGATATGTTGAAAAAGAAATCTAAATTGTAAAAGGGAGACATATTGTTTCTTTTTGGTATTCTAGAGTAAGATCCAAAAAAGATTTTCCAGGAATTGTATTGCCAGGCAATAGTAAACAATAAACTGATGTCTTTTGAATATCTTTAATATAACCTCAAAAATCAATCCTGTAAAATATGATTGTACAATCAACTCACTAAAATTTGCATTTTTCATGATATACAGGTAAACTTTAATGCTATTTTAATGTATTATTACACACTTTTATATCTTTAAAATTATATACAATGCACATGAGAAATGGTGTTTTTATAACAGTTTAGATCCAAATGAGTGGGATTTTTACCTTACTTTAACATGCAGCTCATAAATCTATTCACCAACAGTGCATTGACTACCTATGAACTTGTAAGTTTTTATATATTAATTGTCTTTTTCATTTAAATCACACATGATTAAAAGTATATTTTATGTCTCTGGAGTTCATAAGAATAATTCTAATTCCATTTAAACATCAATAAAATATCTCAAAGTACCCTTCCTTATATCCCTATTCTATTTTTATAATTCCTGTTTCTAATAGTGAAATTCCAGTTTCTCAAAAATGTCAACTATATCATCATTTCCTATAGTTTACATTAGATGCACACTAATTTTGTAATAATGCAGTGTAGTTTTGTTTAAAAAATGCTACTAACATTACTGAAAAAAAAATGTCAGTATTCTTCTGCAGTCCTTTTTGTGTTTAGAATATATGTCACTAATTTTATATACTTAGATACTGTGCCCAAAATTTTTTTGAAGTAATTTTCCTTTTTATCTTTTTGACTACAATAGGAATTTCATGTACAGTTCAGTTCACTTTACTCTTTGTACTCAATTTTATGACTTGTTTTTTTCATCCATTTAAAATAAATAGGAAAATTTGTACAATATCATAAATACATGTCCACTGCCAGCCTTATCCCTCCCACTGTATTCCTACCCACAGATAAGTTTTTGGTCTTTTATTCATTTTGTCAGTGAATCTTTTTACATGTATTATTAACATTTTATGTATTTGTGTGTGTTTATGAGTATGCATATATGTAAATATATTATTTTTCCTTACTTTCCTTTCTTTCTTATATGAAAAGAAGCCTGCTATATGTATTATTTGCACCTTGCCTTTTATTTTTTTAAAATATATTTTACGTAAATCACTGAATATTAGCTTATAGAGAAAGATATTCTTCAGACTCTATTAGGAATTAATAAAACTTTTTAGATGAATTATAATCTATACAAATGTATATGATAAATATAACATTATAAACTTAATAAATATTTATCATATTTTATAATATATATATTTATAATATGTAATATTATAAATATTTGTACTTAGAACATTTGAGATATAGGTACATCAAGGCTGACTTTCTTTCTTGCCTATCATAAAGAAATTGTTAGTTTGTTGAAGAATGTCCTTAGTTGTCACATATGTTCTAATGTGTTTCAGGATGAAGTGTCAGGATGTCTATAATATTCTGTGCAATATTTAAATAGTGCACTGAGAAAAATGTTTATAATATAAGAACATTAGGAATAATATATGAATAAATATATATATGGTAATTCTATGTGAAAAATTTGTACTCTATATGAAACATTTGAAAGAATCTGTTATAAATTTTAAATTATATTTACATAAAAATTTGTTAGCAAATAGCAAATTCAGGTGAAGGGTATGTAAGTGTTCATTATAAGACTTCAATTTTTTAATAACATTTCAATTGTTTATAACATTGTAAGTTTTCAAGATAAATATTGGATAAAATCAAACATGAAGATAAACAATAAGGATACAGGGAAAATTATGAAGCATATTCTGAACTAAACTTCAGTATAATCAATTTCCCTCTTTCTGTGGAGAAAAAGAGAAACTCTGAACCATGTACTTTGATTCTTTATGGGAAATACTTTATTCACATTTAACGGTAGTAATCTGTTCGTTTAGGCTTTGGGAGTTTATGATTGTCCTTAGAATTTTTTTTTTTTTTGCTAACAATTTAGAAGATTTGTAATCTCTTTATAACTGTATCATTTTATTATTATTATTTTTTACTTTGATGAAATTGATTTTATCTTCTATTGCATTATGTATCACTTTTAGGCTTTAGGCTTTTGGACAATAGGGTGGATGCTGTCATAGTTTGAAGTTCTTTTATTAACCCATGGAAGGAAAAGATTATGTTTTTGAACGAATCCATTCCTTTTGATTACACTACATGAGTGAGGTGTGACTCAGGTTGAGTCACCGCCCTCTTTTTGATATAAATGGAGACACAGAGCAAAGGGGAGCTACTGCTTTGATCTGGGAATATGAGATAAAGGAGCTGAGGCCCTGGGAGAAATGACTGTTTGGCCACAGATGAGTTCAAGGAGAAAATAGTGCGAGATCATCAGACCTGTTAGCTTGCCTGATTGTCATGTGGCAGGATGCCAAGGTCATCAGTAGCTGACTTTGATGAGAAAGAATCTCTGATGGTTTCTTGATTTGGACATTGCACAACCTTGGAAGTTCAAGCTTCTATCCCAAAAAAATTCCTATTAAAAAAGCCAACCCATTATAGTACTTTGTACCAGCAGCCCTGTAAGAAACTAAGAAATTGGTACCAGGAGAGTAGGGTCATGCTGCTTGCAATTGCCAAAATATTGGAACAGTTTTATAAATGTGTATAAATGAACAGTTTTTTTTTTATTTTTTTATTTTTTATTTTATTTTATTTTTTTTGGAGGAATTGTGAGATGCTTGATAGAAGAGTCTTAGATTGCTTTGAAGACACTCTTGGAAAAAATATGAATGCTAAAGATAGTTCTGATAAAGACGTAGACAGTAATGATAGCTGAAGGTAAAGTGACCCTTGCTATAAAGTGGCAGAGAACTTTGCAAAATTGACTCTGATGTTAGATGGAAGGCAGAATTTGAAGATGACAAGCTTGGACATTTACCTGAGGAGATTTCTAAAGTAAATGTGGAAAACACAGCCTTGCTTCTTATTGCAGCTCATAGCAAAATAAGAGAGGAAAGAGATAAGCTAAGAACTGAATTGCTGGTCTCAAAGAAAACAGAAATTGATGATTTTGGAAATTCCAACTTTCTGGAAAACAAGCCCCAGAAGATAGTGCCCTATGTGAGGACTTAACTGGAGTGGGAACTAGGCAGCCAGTTCATTGCAAATCAGGATTGGAAATGCAGCTATTCAGGAAGGACTTTTGGAAAGTCTTACTTTCTGATGGCTTGGACCTCTGTGAAGTGCATGCAAAACTGATAAGCTATTTGTGAGATCTGTATGAATGAAGCCACTGTCAGCCTCAACTAAAAGAGACAAGGGGTTGGGAGATAGAAGGAAAAATGTCTCCAAGAAGAAAACCGTGGATACTGAGGTCCGGAATTAAGACATCTTCTCCAGCTGAGAGAAGGACCCCATCTCTGTGTACAGAAAAGGTGAGTTTGCCCCAGCATTTGATGAAGTTGAATCTTCCAGCCCATTGTTCAGGTGAAGTTTGACTTCCTTAGGCTACGGGAAGCATGGTGCACATTCTTCAAAGATTAGAGAGAGTTAATTTGCCACCCAGCTTTTTGAGGGGGTTTGGCCTGTGAGCCACATATTAGAGAGAATGTTACCACCATACTGTACTAAAGCGGTTGATATTGTCCTCCAGAAATTAGGAAGAGTGTGGCCATAAACCCCATGTTCTTGGGGAGTGAGGCCTAGATTTCGGCTACCAGGCAGGTGCTTGATGAGGGTGGAACTAAGAAGATAGCCATTGGGCAAGCCCATCAAAGGGTGGGCCCCCATGAGGTCCCAAGGAAAAGGAGACATCATTCTCTAGATGACTCTAAGACTTTGAAAGCTAATGGAGTATGCCCTGCAGGTTTTTGGAACTCCTTGGGATCCATGATGCCTGTTTTCCTTGCAATTTATCCATATGGCAATGCAAAACCTTATCCTATGTATGTCCTTCCTTAGTATATTGGAAGCAGATAATGTTTCTAAGATTAACAATCTAAAGTCAGAGGGTGATTTTGCCCCCATGCAAATTGCATGCTGATAACTGATTGTTATGAGATTTTGTACTTAGCATTGCTATTGAAATGATTTAAGGTTTTAGAAATATTGTGATGTATTGAAGGTATTTTGCGTATGGAAAGAATATTTCTTTTCGGGGTTCAGAGCATGAAGTTTGACAATTAGAAGTTCTTTTATTAATCCCCAAAAGAAAAAGTGTAGGTTTCTGAAATAATCTATTCCTGCTTTTGATTGGACTGCATGAATGAGGCATGACTCAGGTTGAGTCT
>JAQZBX010109654.1:0-10444 GCA_029593785.1 Cabassous unicinctus
TAGGTAGTTTGTGTGTTTCTAAGAATTTTTCCATTTCATCTAGGTTATCTAATTTATTGGCATACAGTTGTTCGTAGTAGTCTCCTTAGTCCTTTTCATTTTAGTTGTGTCGGTAGTAATGTCCCCATTTTCATTTCTGATTCTCCTTATTGGTACCTCCTCTGGTTTTCTTTCTGTCTCGATAAAGGGTTATGAGTTCTATTGATCTTTTCAGACAGCTGTCTTTTGGTTTTGTTGATTTTCTCTATTGCTTTTTGTTTTTTTTCTATTTCATTTATTCCCACTTTAATCTTTGCTATTTCTTTCATTCTGCTTTCTTTGTGTTTAGTTTGCTCTTCTTTTCCTAGTTCTTCCAGTTTTGAGGTTAGAACTCATATTTGAAGTCTTTATTCTTTTGTAATGTCAGCTTTCAAAGGTATAAATTTCTCTCAGCCCTGACTTCACTGTATCTCATAAGTTTTACATCCCTAATTTTTGAAAGAAAGTCCCTCCAGATAGAAAATTCTTGGTTGGAAGTTGTTTTCTTCCAACACTTTAAGTATTTCAATCTGCTACCTTCTTGCCTCCATGTTTTCTGATGAGAAATTGTCATTCAGTCTAATTGGTACTTTCTTGAACATAGTATGTTGTTTTTCCCTCGCAGCTTTCAGACCTATCTCCTTTTCTTTTGCACTTGATAATGTGATCAACATATGAGGGGGTTATATTTTCTTTGTGTTTATCTTGTTTTGTGCTTTCTGGGCTTCTGGGATGTGCATATTCATGTCTTTTGCTAAGTTTGGAAAGTTCTCTGACTTTACTTTTTAAAAATATTTCTTCTGCCCCTTTCTCTTTTCCTTCTGGGACTTCTAATGCATATATTCGTCTACTTGAGAGTGTACCAGAAGAGTCTTAAGCTATTTTTGCTTTTAATATTTCTTGTCTTCAAGTTCACTTATTTTTTGTTTTGCCAGCTCCAATCTGCTCTTGAAACCCTCCTGGTCATTTTTCATTTCAGTTACTGTAGTCTTCAACTCCAGTTGTTCTGTCTGGTTGTTTATAATATTTCTATCTGTTTACTAAGTCTCCCATATTGCTCATTCATTGTTTTCCTGATATCCTCTAGTTCTTCCTTTGTATTTTCTTTCAACGCCTTGAGTATTTTAATATCATTTTTAAGGTCTTTGTTTGGTATTTCCACATTCTGTTCTTCTTCAGTGGTGTTTTCTTGATTTTCATCCTCTTGCTTTGGCTGGACCAGCATTTATGGATTCTTCATTTGTCTTATACTTTTTTGTTGCATGCTGTACATTTTAATATTTTAAAATGTTAACTCTGGTATTCCTTGAGATGTCTTTTTCTTGATTTTGTAACCAGCTGGTGATAAGACAGAGATTATCTCAAGCTATAGCTCTCCTTTCAGGATGGTCTCCCCAAGGCAAATGCAGTATGCAGGGTCCTTCCTATCTTTTCTGGTTCTCTCTTGTCCTTGGTTTTGACTTATTGGTTTGGAGTTCCCTTTTTTACAGGATTTTGAATGTCCCCTCTGTTTTCCCTCTCTCAGGTGTTTAAAGCAGGAAAGCCATTGCCCCAGACTGACTGCCTGCCTCTATGGTTTCTTGCACTCCTATCATTGTCTGGAGCTGCTTTCAATTAGAGGTCAAATTCTGGGAAAGGAGCACACTGGAGAGGAATTTCCCAAGTCATGCTTTTCCAGCTGAAACAGTGCCAGGGAACCACAAATGTGGCACACACTGACATCAAAGTGCTCTTGGGAGGGGATCAAGAATGGTGGAAAGAACTTCTTCATCTACTCCCCAAATCTGAGCATTCTTGACCTTTCTAGCAAATGCAACCTTTCAACTAACTATCTCCTGCTGTCTTGATGATACATGGCATCTTTAAATTAACTCAGCCACCCAACTCCTCACATATATATGGCCAAAACTTCTTCTCACCTCTTAGAACAGGGAGATGATAAATAATGTCTTGCCCTTGTATGATAATTTTTTGAGGTACCAGGACTCAGGATTGAACGCAAGACCTCACATGTCGGAGACCAGCACTCAACGACTGAGCCACATTGGCTCCCCTGAGCTGGTTTCCTCATCTGTTTGCTCATTGTTTAGCTTGTTGTTTGCTCATTGTCTTCTTGTTGTTTTTGCTCATTGTCTTCTTGCTGTTTTTGCTCTTTGAGTGCTCATTGTTTTTGCTCATTATCTGTTCATTTTCTTTAGCAGGCACTGGGAACCAAACCCAGGACCTCCCATGTGGGAGGCAGGCACTCAACTGCTAGAGCTAAATTCATGATGATTTTGCTGTCTTTCTACAAAAGTGGTTCATGTGTATAATTTACATATACACACACTTGAATATTTCTATAAGATCACAGAGCCAATAATTAAAGAAATGGAACTATGTCAGCTAGAGCATAAATATTCTCGATGTCATTGATCAGTGACTTCTTAGGCCTTAGGGTGAAAAGTTGAAGCCCTGGATAACTTAAGTCATAGATTCTTTTAATAAGAGAAAGAAAGAAAGAGGGATGAAAGGTGGTGATGAAAAGAAGTGCAAGCTAATAAGAATTGATACACAGATGCAGAAAGATGAGGAACACATGCATTGGAGGGTTGGAAAACCATGGACCATGACATCCGAGGTCTCTACTTAGAATATTTATTCATATTTCATCTTGGTCACAGGCTATCCTACTTACTAATAATCCTCACAGACCTAATACCCTTTATAGAGGTATTTTTCCCATAAAAAGGAAACTTTATTCAGAATTTTTTTATTTCCTAAAGTAAATAAAAGCCAATCTCAGTTCAGTCTTCCTCAGAGGAAGATAAGTTCTATATTATAAACTGAGATTCACCTTTACAACTTCCACTTTTTGGTTCTATTTATTCTTTCTCTTACATTAAAGGATAAGTGTCCTCCCTCTTCCACATATCAGCCATTCTGCTATCTGAATAAAGCAAGTTTGTACTTTCCTCCTTTTCTTAAACATCAAAGTTTTTCTTTTCCAGGATATTCATAATTACTTTCTTCACCTATTCTTCACTAGGCATACTTTTCAGACTCCTACCATTTTGGTCAACTTCCTCTGGATGCTTGCATAAATTTGTGTGTCTTAGAATGTGGTATACAAAGTTTGCCCAAACATTGTGGTATAGAACAATATCAACTTTCTAATTCTAGTAAATGTAAGCTTCTTAATGTATTCTAGGATGTGGTTAGCTTTTGGGGAACCGAATTACATTGTGCGGTTATCATAGTCAATTAAAGCTAGGTCTTAAACCTGAATTGTTATCAAGCTAGTTCTCTTCATATCTGACTTACATAATTCTCTTGTTGAAATTAAATGAAGAATTAGTTAAAATTTGCATATTTTTGTTTTACCTCGTATTTCAGAATATTTAAATAATTCTACAACAATTTGTTCCTATTTCACAAAAACTTCTTGCAAGTATTATTATCACAGACTATTAGAAGCAGTAAATTGTTTTAAGAAAAGGAAATTAGATACTAATAGAGGATCAATAAATTACTCTGACAAAGACAGAAGAGACAGAAACACTCTAAAAAGACAAACACAAGAACTAAAGAACCAATGTTAGCCCAGGAATATTTAGTAGGGAGAAAGAGTTTTACACACTCAATAAGAGTTTCACTGTATCTAATGAGTACACAGTATGTACCTGAGCCATTAGTATAATCTTCTGTTATGTTCACTATACTATTTAATAAAGCAGAAACATTATAATCTTTAATCTTTAGAAATAGTCTTGTTTAGAAAATGTTTTGGTGATTGTAGAGGGTTGAATGGTGACCCTGCAAAAAATGTATTCAAGTCCTAATTCCCAGAACCTGTAATTGTTACCTTATTTGGAAAAAGAGAGTTTACATATGCAATTAAGGATCTTGAGTGTAGGAGATCATCCTGGATTACCCACGTGAGTGCTAAATCCAATGACAAGTGCCCTTATATAATAGAAGATGAGAAGAAACAGACACACAGAGGAGAAAGTGATATGAATACAGAGGCAGAGATTGGAGGGAGTCAACTATAAACCAAGGAACATCACAGAAAACCATGCATTCTAGTTCCAGACTGATAATGGCTAGGGAAGTGACAATTTTAGATAAATTTCTTTCCTTCTAAAAGCCTTAGTTTCATCATTTTGAATGGGGATGATCTCCATTATGTTGACATGATGAGATATCATGATTATCAATTTCTTTCTGATTCAGTTCTGGTAGTTTATATATTACTGGAAAATTGCCACATTTTCCCACATTAGCAAAGTCCTTCATTAATGTGGTACATTTGTTACAATTGATTTTACATTTTGGGCTATTGCTACTAAGCATGGATTATAGTTTACATTGTAGTTTACACTCTCTCCCACATAATTTTATATATAAATATTACATAAAATATATAGGGGATTCCCATATGCCCCTCTCCCCACATCTCCCTCTTTCCTCCACATTCACAACTTCTTTCATTACGGTGGTACATTCATTGTAATTAATGAACACATTTTTGGAGAATTGCCACTAAGCTTTTATGTAACATTTATATAATCTAAGTATTTTTAAAAAATTATATTGAAAAAAGTATTATAAGGGAATATTATAAAAAAAAACTTATAACAACAAACTGCATAATTTAAATGAAAAGGGAAATTTTCCAGTAATACATAAACTACTGAAACTGAATCTGAGTCCATCGTTCATTCCCCAAACCTGAGGATTCTGGGATGGTGATGCCCACTCCACCTCTGGGAGGGGGATTATATCCCACAGGGCAGATGGATGGAACTATCTTGCTTGCAGTTGCAGACTTTCTCTGTTCCTTGGGATGGTCATTGGTACTAGAGTTGATAAGTGTACATCCAAGAGACTTAAATCTTTGGACTGTCCATGTTCCATCTGGGCCCTGAATCTCAACAGAGTTGCAACACCTAATCTCCAGTTCTGGACTCACCCAGGACAGCTAACAAGGAGATAATGATGGACAATGACCATTTTTTTCAAAGAAATCAATTTTATTGATACTTATTAATGGAGCATACAATTTATCCAAAGTATACAATCAATGGTATTTGGCATAATCACATATTTGTGCTTTCATCACTTCAGTCATTATTAAAGCATTTTCATTATTTCAATAATATTAATAAAAAAAAAACAGACACACAAATAAATTCCCCATCTCTCAATTTCTCCGTTTCCCCTGCTGTACAAAGCTACTATTTCTGTTTTTTTTTGCATGAGTATTTATTTGTTTATTAAGCAATTTTATTGAGATACATTCATATACCATATGATCTATCCAAAGTATATATTTAATGGCTTTTTATATGTTAAAAAGTGCTTTATTGTAAAATTGTAAAATAAATAGAAAAATAGATAGAAAGAAATTACAAATTTTAAAAGGGTGCAAAGCCAGGCTAGATTTAATATAATTGATTATAATACTTTGCATTGCTGCAAAGTTTCATATGACATCATTCTCATATTTTCATTAGTTCTTTAGTCATCTTTTCCTTCAGGTCTTTGAACACATGTAAAATAGCTTATTTAAATTATTTACCTAGTAATTGCAACATCTGGGTTTTCTCACAGACAATTTCTTTTTTTCTGGATCCCCTTATTTCCAGGGTTTGTGGTTGTTGCCATTTGTTGTTGTTATTGTTTTTTCAGTAGCTCCTTTGAATTATTTTTGTAAAATCTATACTTTTTATAGCATGTGACCACTGAAGTCTCCATTTAGTTATCCTAGTGTTTACCTAACGAGTGAGTAGAGATTTCCTTAAATGCCTAGAGGCAATAAATCTCCCAGTCTCTGGTGTGGGGTTCTGACTATATGTTGAGACACTCCTTCAACATTAAAGCAGGAAGTTTGCACCTCTGCTTTAATCTTTATTTCCTGCTTGTTGAGATTATTGCAAGCCTTTTGTTAATTTCCAGAGATCTGAAAAAGTTGATTTTGACAATTTCTAGTGCTATTGCTTTCATGGAGGAGAGGATTTTCTGAGGATCTTACTCAAACATTGTCCTGATATCACTGCTAATATGGTAGATTTGAAGAATTAACAAGGTTCCAAATAATAATCCAGGATAGGGGAGATGATGGAAGCAGAGGTGGGAAAAATCAGAGATATTTTAATGATAATAAGGGGTGAATGGAATAGTTTAGGGAAAAGCAAAAAGACTGGAAAAGCACTTTTGAAGGCTAAGAACTTTGAACTAGATTCTATCAAAAATAGGGAGCTATGGAAAAAAAAATAATTTAGGGAGATTGGCAAGACCACTACTGCTTTTAATTGTCAGACTGTAGCTATAGAACCCTGAATAGGTTGATTTGGCTTTTAAATGATATTTTGAGATGTAGCAGGGGGAGGGTGGGTTAGATCATTTGAATTACCTATGTCATAATAGTTCCTTAAGAGCAATAAAATGATAGAGCAGGATTCTTTGATTTGGTGAAACTAGATATTACCAGAAACTGTCAGAGTTGTAGGGGGTCCAAGATCATTTAGTCCACCATCCTCATGTTACAGATGGCAATATTTAGGTCCATTGAGAAGAAACTTTTACAATACCACCCAGTAAGGCCTTGGAAAAAAACCTGGATGACCTTTGCCTATAAGGCAGAAAAATGCCTCTGTGCCAAGTGTGCAATTTTCACACTCAAAATCTACTTTCATTTTATTTTTTCTTGAACTGAAAGATGGACACCACAAGTTTAGCATGTGTGCTTGGTGTAAAATGAAACATTTAGCACCCCACAGTATCTGAGCTTTGCTGGATTTCCAACTCTTTTGCTTCCTTGTTTCCATTTCCCAAGGGCAACTTAATATAGCTCACATGATATTTTTGTGCTCTTCATGGCATCAAGCTTCAGGTAGACCCACATATCCAGGCAGACTCCTATAGACAAGCTTTGCATGCCTCTCCAGCTCAATGATTGTGTAATAATTTATTGTGAAAGCATGAACAACATAACTGAATACTCACATGTTGGATTCTGCAGTATATGAAAGACAAGACAGACAGATCTTGTCTTGGGAGGAACAGATGGACACTGAGGAGAGATGAAGTTAGGCCTCAGTGTTCCCACATTAGTCTGGGAATGGGAAAGTCTGAAAGAAGCCAGGATTCAGATCACAGTTCTTCAGGCACTCCCATCTTAAGAAAAGGTGGCCCCAAGCCCTCCGTTACTCCAATGGATAAGGAAGAGATGTATTTCTCTATCTGGTAAATGACACTTTAAAAGAGGTATCTAAACAAGAATAATAGATACCTCAAAGAAATGGTTCCCTGTGCATTTAAGATTTTAAGGAGGCATGGCAAACTTCCTTTTGGATTTTAAACTGACTTTGAAGAGATGCAAAGCCAGCTTTGTTTGGTCTAAACTCCAGAGTCAGTATGTTCTAAGAAAGAGAAAATAAGGTAACGATACTAAAGTTACACCTTTTTTCCGTTGCTATTCTATTGCCCATCCCTTCTCTTGCCACCTCTTCCCCAGCTGCTGAAGGAATATCAGAGAAAGCTCCCCATCTGTCTGGTGATTATAGGACTGCAAGCACAATGTAGAATTATTAAGTCTTTTCTTTTACTTTTATGTTTAGTAAAAAAAAAACATATTTAAATGTTTTTCCATTATTATAATTTCAAATTTCCTTTATCAATTTCTGATTCATATATACTTTAAGTGATGTGGAACATCCCAGCTTTTAGTTTCTTCTATTGTGAAGTATTAATAATGTACATAAAGAATTTGAGAATGCAATAATGTACATAAAGAATTTGAGAATGTGTTCTTAAAAGGAAACAAGAATATGTTTATAATGTGATAGAATCATTACACCCTCTAATTTACCTCCTTGCTAATAAAGTGCTCAGATATTCCAATTAACTGTTTAATTAAAAATTTATGGGGGTGGTGGGTGGAGGTATAGCTCTGCTTAAATTGTTTTTTCCCTACTGCACTTTTGTAGCTTAGAATTTTGTGATAGTACCATGATCTGCAAGCTTCTTATCTCAGTGGAATAGTGTAATTGAAGTGTTTGCATTTTTCTTGATTTTATTTTCCATTTTGAGGAAAATACTGGAAATTTTACACTATATTAAAACAAACAGATAATTGAGCTTATGTATCCTAGTGAATATATATATAAAAATAGAGCCACACAACAATGGCTTAGGTAATTCTGGTTTGTGATTAGTTACCTATCAAAACAAAAGAAATCAAAACAAAAATGAAAACATAAATCTATCTTGTTGGGGGTTAAGCCAAGATGGCAGAAAAGTAAGGAACTCCAAGGGTCAGCTCATCCTACAGGGCAGTTAGTAATCACCCAGAGCTATCTAAAGCATGTATGGGTGCCCCAGGACACCAGAAGTATATCCTGCAACATCCTCGAAAGTATGAAAAGAGAAGACTGCCCACCTGCAGAGAAGATTCATGAGTATAGCCTTCCACACCACGAAGGCCAGTTCCCACAGCACAAGACACCTTGGGAGCTATTCCATATCTTAAGTTGGAAACTCCATTTCCCAAAAACAGAGGAGGAAGACACAGCGTGTCACCAACTTCGGTTACTGATTAGTAAATTCAACAGGCTAAAGTATAGTCCTAAGAACAGCTACAGTTTAAACCTGTCCAAGTCAGAAAGAGGCCAGTAACCACCATTTTAAGTCTGCCTTCAGCATGAGGGGAGTAAGGATGATTGAGAATCATAGTGCTGGTAGGGATGGGCTTCTTTCCACTCAGATAAAATTGCAGCTCTAGCCTAAACCCCATCACCACCTGATCAGGGAAGAAGCTGGGGGACCTGCATCACCTCTCTGGGAAACTGCAAGTGATGCTGCAAAAGCCAGTGCCCATCCTACTCTAGCAGCACAACCCACCTCAGGAACTATTTCGTGGCTGGAGTTAGAAGCTCCAATTCCCATGAACAGGGAGGAACAGACATTTGTCCACTGACTTCAGCTACTGATTGGTGGACTCAGCTGTCTAAAGTATAAGCCCTAGCTGTTTTGAACCTGTCCAGGTTAGAAAGAGTCCAGTAGCTGCCATTTTGACTCTGCCCCTGACATGAGAGGAAGCTGGGATGACTGAAAATCACAGTGAAGTTAGGGACCGGCTTCTTTCCACCAAGATTGGATTGAGGCCCTAGCCTAGGCTCCAGCCCCACCTCCAGCAAGGAAGAAGCTGGTGAGACCTGCACCAGGCTCTCCAGGCACTGCAGGCACTTTCAGCCAGCACAGACTGAATAGTCAGACACCTGAGGCTGCATCTCTGCACCCCAATAGGATAGGAGATTAGCTGGATTACCTTGGTCTCACCAGGCAAATGCAGGCATTTTCAGCCCACATGAACAGGTTTGCTGAATGCCTTTAAGTCCATCTCCATCTCTGCTGCCCCATAGGATAGGAGGGGGCTGGTGTTCCCTCAGCCTCTAAGGAAAACCGCAGGCACTTTTGGCCTGTACAAACTTGATCGATAGGCACCTGTGGCTCCACTCCTAACAGCAATAGGACAAGAGAGGGACTGTGTTTGCCCAGCCTCTCTGGGTAACTGCAGGTGCTATTGGCCAACACAGCCTTGACTGGTGAGTACTTGTGGATCCACCCCCACACCCCAATAGGAAAAGAGGTGGCTGGTGTTTCCACAGCCTTTCCAGGCAATGGTAGGCACTTTTGGCCTGCACAGACTGGACTGTTGGATGCTTGTGGATCCACCCCCAACACCCAGTAGGCTCGGAGGGGGCTTGTGTTTCCTGAGCCTCTCCAGGCAATAGCAGGCACTTTTGGCCTGCACAGTCTAGACTGCTTGATGCCTATGGATCCACCCCCACCTTCAAAAAAGATAAGAGGGGTCTGGTGTCTCCACAGACTCTCTGGGTAACAGCAGGTACTTTCTGCCTAAAGGGACTGAACTGCTGGGCACCTGTGGATTGACCACCTAATAAGATAAGAGGGGGCTGGTGATTCTTCAGCCTTTCAGGGCAATGGCAAGTACTTTGGGCATTAGTGGTTCCATCCCCACCCCCCCTGAAAGGCAGAAGGTACAGTACTCCCTCAGCCTCTTAGGGCAACTGCAGGCATATTTGGCCCACACAGATTAGATTTTTGGGCACTCCAGAGGGTCAATCCCCAACATGTTAGGGAGGGGAGGCTGGTGCTATGTAAGTCTATCTGAACAATTGTGGTCATTTTGGACCCACACAGCATAGATTGCTTTCCACAACTTCAACTCCATTTCCACCCCAGGTAGGGGAGGAAGAGGTTTGAAGCTTCATCCGTCTCTCCAGGCAACTACAGTCTTGTCCTGCACAACTTGAATTATTAAACATGGCTGCAGCTCTGTCCCTACCCCTGGAAGAGGAGAAGGGTGGAAGAAGATTTATCAGTTCTTAGGGCAATGTGAGCAACTTCAGCCTTCATA
>JAQZBX010109655.1:0-10444 GCA_029593785.1 Cabassous unicinctus
TTTTTTTTACATGAAAGGTTAGTTAATGTTGAAGAATAATTTGCTCGTATTGAACATCATCTTTTTCATTGCCACATGGAATTCCTGAAAGACTTGCAAGGTTTGAAAGGGACTAAATTGCTGTGTCTGTTTGGGCTAAGCCTAAGCTTCCAGGAAAAACAAAATAAAGACTGATGGTTTTGGCTATTCAAAGTTCTTGTTCCACAGACTTCCAAAGATATAAGCCCACTACAAAAGCAGAGAAATTTGGGTTTTGCAGAATATGTGATTGCAGGGAGTCAATACTTATTTTAGAAATGAGCGAGGAATAGCTCAGATATCCCTATCTTGGATCATAGGAATTGCCTAATCCAGAATGAAAGTGCCTCTCATTTTCTTGATTGCCTTTAGAATCCCTTCTGTTAAGATTCAAAATGTCCCTCTTGTTTCCTCATATTTATAGCAGTAAAGTAAAAATAAGCTACACTACTGAGTTTTTTTCTGTCTTTTCAGTTCTGCTCTAGAATAAAATTAGTTATGGCTTGATTTTCTTCTCTCATCTAATATTTGATACATTCTTGAATATTCTGGGCACCTGATTTATTATTACATAGTCTTATCTATGTAAATACATGCTGGTATTTTGTCAGGAATTTCTTCAAAAAGTAAATTGAAAATTGGCTATATAAAATTATTACAAGACCTTGTGTCCAAGATTAATATGAAGATCATAGATATGACATTACACCACTGAATTGAAATATCTTATAATCTGAACTGACTGAAATGCTTGCTTGACCTGAAATTGACCTTGAAATAAAAGGAACAGCTAAACCTTAATAGATCAAAAACTATCACACAAAGGCTTCATTGCCAAGAACAAGTTACAACCACAGTAATTTATTAGTCTCAACTTTTCAATACATGGATAACCTAACAAAATATTCAATTTACTAATAGGGATTTCTGTTTCTTTATAGGTATAATTTTGCTTAGGGAAGGAAAAATACATAGAAAAAAATTCCTTGAAAATAGAGATTCTTTAATGAACATTTTGAGACATATATTATGAAAACAATAATGTTTTGGAAGGGGTTGCTGTCCAGAAACTACCAAGTGTAGCTTGTAAAATGTATAAATATAGGTTAGAGTGAGGATTTTTAACAAATGTTCAGAGGAGAGGTTGCTGGTAAGCATTCCCGTGTTTAATGTGGCTAACTGTGTTTGTTTGATTGCCTGTGGTTCACTGTCATTATTTAGGTCCTTTAAGGTCAATAATGAAAGATCTGCATTCCGATGACAATGAGGAAGAATCAGATGAGGCAGAGGATAATGACAATGACTCTGAAATGGAGAGACCTGTAAATAGAGGGGGCAGCCGAAGTCGCAGGTAAGTGTCTTGGAAGGGAAGAGGTTCCCTAAGAAGGATCATACCTTTTAAAAAGCCTACTGGTATAATAGCAAAGGTGTGAAACACACACACACAGACACTCACAGACACACACACACACAAAATGGCACTTAAATGGTCACATTCACTTGAAGCTGGGTGCTTGGATAGGCTTACACTTATTTCTACAGGGGACTATTGATCTCTTTGCTCAGAAAGGAGAGGTTTTGCCTCTAAAAACTTCATAGGGAAAGTCATTAGAAGTTCTTGTTCTTGAAAGTATATGCTGGACTTGAAAGTATATGAAAGGACTGCTGAAATAAAATCTGTTTTCATTTGAAGAGTTTGGGTAGGTCCATTGCTGGAGGTAGTCTCAAAATTTGAAGAAAAGGTATTTCCTGTTTGCAGTTAGAAATACATAATTGGCTTCAGTGAATTATGTGTGTGACCTAATTAAAACGGGGATCACCTGTGTGTGTTTTCCAGAAAAGAAATTCCTTGTAAGTATGCTGACAATTAGATTCCTTAAGCCTCTTTAATGCTGTGAGGCATGATTTCACATTATAAGATGGTAATTCATTTCATTTATAATTAATAGGCAACTTGAAGTTGCCTTGAGGATTTTATTTCTTTATCATGAGGAAAACAAATAGGGATGCTTATTTTAATGTGTTTTCAGTAGAAAAAATATGAATTTACTTGAACTGAAAGCCCAATTACATTAATAATATATTGTATTATATATTTTCCCATCATCCATTACTTTCTAGAAAGCCCTAAAATTCCTAAAAAGAATACTATCTTAACCCAAACTGTGTAAACCGTTTGTGTCCTAATTGGTAATTCCTTAGCGTCTTCTGAGTAGAAAAGCTCTTTAGGGTATGCCCTTATCACATCTCTCCATGGCTTTTCCTTAGGCCATACTCAACATTTTTCTCCACCTTGTCTCTCAAACTTACTCCTCTGTATTCCTTTTAAAATGAAAAAAAAAATAAGGACTCCTATGTTCTTGACTTTATAACATCTCCCTTTAGTCTTTAATCTAACAAGAAGGAGACTGATAGGGAAAAAAAGGCCTAAAAATGGACTGCAGCTGGAAGTTTAGGAGCTTATTTTTACCAACTAAAATCCTAACCACTGGCTGCTCTCAAATTTAGGTGATGAAAACTTGCTTTACCTGTTTAGACAATTTCCCAAGTTAGTGTTCTTTAAACGATCTGGGTATTCTGTGATTAACTGTTACCCACCCACTTCCCCATTCTCTGAGTCAATGTGGGTCAGATGAAACACTTCTGTGAGTTGTCTGATATGATACACATTGTTTGAGACACTCTTCTTTTTTCCTGCCTGACATGTGCTGCTAGCACAGCAGCACCAGTGTAACATTTGATCTTCAGTGCACTTGTGAAGTCTCAACTGCTTAATCAGTTTAAATACTCAGCCTTCCACTTCAGTCAAGAAGTATTTTAAAGCGGCGCTTCAACTGAACACTTCATTAATGTAATTTAGTTAAGAAAAACAAGTTCTGTCAGTTTTTGCTAAAGGGATGTCCCCGTGTAGCCTTTTCATTTCATATCTTGTGCCTTATCTATCTATGTTACGGAACTAGAATGTATTTGCTTATTCATAGCAAAAGAAAACTATCCTGATTCCTAAAACATTTTCTGTTTTATTAGATTACTGCATAACCAGAGAGAAGGAGGCAAACACTGAGGGACATATCTAAAGGAGGACGTATATTCAGCAGAGTAAAAAAAAAAAAACAAACTACTCTGGCTAAAAGAAAATTCCATTTTAATCTGAAAAGAAAAAATAGGGGAGGAGGTGATACTTGGTACTTTTATTGTCTTTAGTTGTTGAAAGATATCATTGTATTTTTCCAAAGTAGTTTCCCAAACACAGTTTCTTCGTATTGCTATAGTGTATTTTCAATGGATGCTTTATGAATTGTTGTATAAGTGTTCTGAACCAGAGACATCCTTGAATTGTTACACAGTGGAAACAATGGGTGGTGGTCCTAATATGTTGGACTTCACACATCCGATTCTTCAGGTGTCTCCCTGAGCTGTCAGTGATGCAGGGATGTCCATATACTTTTTAGTAGTTGCTTCTGTTCCTGCAACCTTTTAGCCCTGTTACTAAATTTTTCCATCCATAGCAGAGAGGCAGGGATTAAAGGAAAACAAAAGGTAGGTAGTAACCTACAAACTGTCTGATTTTGCTGACCTCTGCAAGCTTGAGTGACATGTTTGATAGTAGGTGGGTGGAGTCGAAACAGGGACTTAAATGAATAAATGATACCAGCAAAGTATAGTAGCTGAGCACTAGCTTTGGGGTCAGATTGCTTGTGTTTGAATGTTAGATCCACCATTTTTTTACCTCTGTGACCCTGGGCAAGTGACTTAGTCTCTCTAGGCCTCAGTTTTCTTATCTGTATAATAGGGGATCATTAAATGAAAAATAGGAGGTAGAGCACTTAACATAGTTCCAGACACAAAGTAAGGTCCAGTACATGTTAGCTGTTGTTAAAAATGAGCTTTTAATGGTAGTGTTTGGGTTTCTTGCTCTCTGTGACTATTACCATGGATGTTTCAAGACTCATCTGTTTGGAATGATGCATATGATGTCTCTCTCTCTCTTTCTCTGTCTTTGCAGAGTTAGCTTAAGTGATGGCAGTGATAGTGAAAGCAGTTCTGCTTCTTCACCCCTACATCATGAACCTCCACCACCCTTATTAAAAACCAACAACAACCAGGTAAATTACTGGCTTGGGATTTTTTTTTCAAGACTCTGAAAAACTAGCTGTAATCATTTTTACAAAGCACGCTAACCTTTTTACCCCTTAATTTTAAACGAAGCCCCTCTTGATGTCAGATAAACAGGAGTTCATAATAGAGGAATAAACACATAGGGTAAAAGAACTTCTATTGTCCTGAGAAGATGACCATATTCCACTGAATGGATTAAGTAGGAAGGGATGGTGATTCGTGATTTCTATATTTTTCTCCCTCAGCAGTAGTAGGCGACAGACCTTTGAGGCCAGTATAAAGCTTGGTTCTTCACTTTACTACTAGTAATTTACTGGTAGGAAATTAACTTTTAACTTTGGATCCTCAGTTTCCTCTTCTGTAAATGGGGATAATGACACTTGCCTTGCAGGTTGTTGGAAGGGTAAGAAAGGATGTATTTAAAGAGCATGAGGCTGTGCCCAGCATCCAGTCAGCATTCAGTTGATGGTAGATATTTATTATTATACATGTTCGGCCTTAGTTTGCTCACCCAGGAAAAGAAGATCATCACTTGGAATTGTATGGAACAGTTAATAAGGTGTAGAAAAATGGTGGTCACTATTATTACTGTTATAATGAGAACTAAAGGAAAGCTTATTAATTTGATAGTCAACTCAAAATACAGTTTTTTTGACAAGGTCTGGGCAGAATTTCAAAAGATGTGATGAAGAGCTTTTGTTAAACAAATGGGTATGATTTGAATATTCAAAATATTAAAGTTTTTTCAAGTATCATTAATATTGTAGAAGCCTCACTAGGCATTGAGTTGATATTCTCATTACCGTAAGTTATTCGTGTCTCTTTGTTTAGACAGATTCCCTGTGACCTCTGCAATAATTGCTTAATTCAAATTATCACATGAATATTAACCTGAAAATAAAAGAACTGCATTTTTCTAAAATTATTCTGTTTCACAGGTCCCACAATTTTAAATGGCCTTTCCCTTAAATTTATGGCTTTTATTTTACTTGGAAATATATTTTATAGCTAAAGACTTTTTCTTTTAAAATTTTGTGTAAAGCAAATGCAAAGATCTCTTATAATTTAAAATTCCTCACTTACAAACTTCGCATCTACAAATTACATCCTTCATTGTTAAGTAGGAATAATATCAGTGCTCTTTACCTCACCAGTTACAGTTCAGCTGTAGTTTCCTTGTGTCCTACATATGAATGAAAGCCCAGCCCCATCTGATGCAGATTAAGTGCTGAATAAGTTAGTTGGTTCTTAATTCCTTAGCCTGGCCGGCAGCTGTCTGTGCCTCTCACCATCTCCAGTGCCAGATCATGCTTTTGGCTCAGCTGACTTTCACCTCTGGAGTGGCTGCGCACTGCCACAAGCCACGCATTTCAGATAAAGTAAAAAAGAGTAAAGACATAAACATAATGGCCAATCACAGAGAACACTGCGCTGGCTAACTAAGTTACTTGGGAATTATTTTGTATATTTGTGCTTCAATATGACCTGGCAAAAGAATAGAATTTGGACCTTGAATATGTTTTCCATATCCAATTTAAATGTAATTAGGTCTGATTTCTGCTTCCAGTGTATAAGAATTAGGATAATTCATGGGCGGCCGCAGTGGCAGTGGCAGAAGTAAAGGACTAGGGCGTGCTTTTGTGTGCCTCTCCTTAATCTGCTTCATCATCTCTCCCAGTCACTAGAGTGTACTTGCTAAGTAAGCGTACTACAACAAGCTCCTATTTTGCCTTCTAACCTAATAGCGGTCCCTAAACCCTTCCTGGATGGGAACCCTGGATTTAGGGAAAGGTTTAGATTCTTTGTCAGACATTTTGTTACCTAGCAAAAAAACAAAAAATTTTTACCTCAGAGAAGGTAAAAATTACTTTATCTAATTAAAAAGCATATCACTAGTTCCTTGGCATATGTTTATTTGACAAATGTAGTTTCACACATGTGAATCATCAATTTGTCAGTAATATTCAGTTATATGTCATTTTCTCCATTCACCTATAAGCATAATAAGAAAGCCCATATGCTTTCACTTTTGCTAGTCTGGAGTAGGAAATACATGTACTGCAAGAATACTTATATCCTTAGAGCCATGTCTTGGGCCTGGGACAGCAAGAAAAGGTTTTAAAACTTTGTTTAGTACTCATTTCTTAATTGCATTGGGCCAGGCGTGATGCTATCCCTTTAAGTCTGTTTTCTAGAGCTTTAAAAAAATATATTATTTCTTAGGTCTCCATATTGATGATGGAGTGAGTAAATATTTCTTAAAAATCTAAAAATCACTCAAATTTCACCCTGGAATGTTTTTTAGGCTTATATTTGAATGTGTGTGGAAAATCTGAAATTTCACACCAAATAAAACACACCAGGAGGGCCTAACTCTGAAATGGGAAGACTCAGTTTCCTACTTCCTTGTACCTTGGCTATTCTCTATCTCCAAACTGATAATGATCTCCCAAGTTTCTGTAAAGTACCAGGCAAAGCTGGTGTCTGTTGCCTTTTCTCAAATCTTCTAGAGACCAGGGAAAAAGGAAAGTGCTAATTGGGTCAAGCATTTTCTAAGTACTAAAGGAAAGTGAACTGAGAAGAGTGGCACAAGTCCACAAAGCAAGTAATTAACCTGAGCGTTGTTAGGAGCTACTAGTGATCATTGACATGAAAGATCTATCAAGAGAGAATCCATCTGCTGAATAATTGAGTTGTCACTCCTCACAGAAGGATGCAGAAAAGCAGAATCTTGAAATTTTGATTCTCAAACCATATTTTCAGATTAAGAGCAAAGTTGCTACTAACCACAGTTCTATTTTCAAAGATTACAAAATTTATATAAACGGCACATCTAGGCCCGTCTAGGTGGCTCTGTTTCTGTCAGTACAGATCAATAAGGAGTAATGAGGACTGTTATACCATTTTAACCGGAGATGATTCTTTCACTCTAATCCTCTTCTGTGAATTTCAAACAAAACGAAAATACCAGGTTCTTTTTAGCCAAAAGTGTGGAGGGAAGAGTGGGGAAAGGCCTTGAAGGAAGGAAGTGATCTACTGGACCTGAGTTAATATTCAGAATATCATAAATCACCTATCAGCCTGCAAGGCATGCTGAATGGAATTAAAGAGTCTATCCAGTTAAACTGGTTTGCAGTAAGCCTGTGGAAGACAAGGTGCTGTACTTTTATATTCTGGAGTCGTTTCCCTAAAGATAAGAAATGATCATAAATGAAACAATTGTCTTCAGCATGGCTCAGCTCTCTCAGAATGAGATTTTGACAAAGCTGTTTATTTTGGAGCAGGGAGAGATCAAAGAAGGAAGATTAACTGAGCCCTCTCTGGGCAGCCACTCAGTAACTTGAGGCGGATCCCTGACACCCGGGGCTTTTGTTCCTGCCACTGCTGCTTCAGAAGAAAGAAACTAGGATTTCAATGTATTTTGGCCGCTGGTGCTGTAGCACTTTCAGAATGTGTGGGGTGACTTAAGTCCCCCAAATGTTCTGTTTTCTGCTCTGAAAAGAAGGTTGTAGAAGTCTCTAGAGTCCTTAGTCACTTGGACATCCAGGGTGCAGTGAGTTGGGGGATGGGACGAGGGGGCAGGATATGATGGGAACAAAGTTCACTTCTCTAATGCACAAGGCAAGTAGGTAGACACTGTTTTTTCTCTTGCCTGAAATCTCAGCGGATTTTCTCTCTTGCCCAGCCCAGCATCTGCATTGGAGAGGAGTGCCATCTACTGACCTAGTTACTCCTAGGTCTCTGAGCATTGAGTTTTCCCTTGAGGACTTGTTTCCAACAACAATAGAGAGGAGGAAATTCTGAATGTAGTGGAGTGTTTGGTTTCCTTTACAGTGGAGCATGTTAAAAACGATTGCCTTGCTTTTGCTATTAAATAATTTCCTTGTATTGCCAAAAGAATTGTATTTTGAGTTAACTTGGCCAAATTGTTCATTTGGATAACTTAATGTTAAAAATGAAGAAATGGGGGGCGGATGTGGCTCAAATGGTTGGGCATCCGTCTCCCATATGGAGGGACCTGGGTTCGATCCCCGGGACCTCCCGGTAAAAATTAAAAAAAATTAAAAAAATAAAAAAATAAATTAAAAATGAAGAAATAAGGCAATTTACAGAAAAGTCTCTGTTAGAAGCACAGTCCTTCCTGTACATTACTGCAAATTCAAAGAAAAAAAAAATGCTTTTAAAAATATTTGGTCTTTTCCAGAATGTTATGGTCCTATCCTCAACAAATAAAATGTTTATTAGTAATATAAAATTTTACAGCTGAATGGCAATCTGGATGTTATCTTGTCCATCTCTCTCACTTCATTTCATTTATTGAGGTCCCAAATGTTAAATGATAGGGCTTAGGTTTCTGAGTCCAGTCAATACTCTTTCCACTATAAATTAAAATGGGATCTATTCGTAAAAGTGTCTTGAGCTACAGAATATGATAGACTTGCAAAATGGTGTATGATTAAGTTAGGCCAGGAATAGGTAAAGAGACAAACAATTAGGAATATGAGGCTTCTTAAAATAAATGAGTTTTTTTTTTCTTTCATTTTCCTCTTTAATATTAGCCTCAGATTATAACATCTCACTTAGTATGAGGTTATAATGAAAAAGACATATTACTTTGCTTTTTATGTTTATACACATTTGTAAATACTCATCATTAATAAAGTGGTTCTCAGCCTTTTAAAGCAAGAACCGTTTAAAATATTTTCCTCATAATCCTCAATTTTAACAATTCTGACTAATAAAGCAGCCATATTTATTAAATAATAATTTGTTTCTATTTTTTTTTTAATTAGAAACATAGCTCCCTATCAAAGTTTCCGAGCAGCATGCAAAACTGCTATTCATAACTCAAGTTGTTATCAGTCCAGATAAAAGCCAAGATACGTCGTGTTTTACCATGGGTAAACATATAATTTCTTGAAATACAGAAGATAATTCTGGCTCTTTATTTCTTCAGTTGGAGGATCCCAAGTTGGGAGCAATCGCTGTAACTGATGGCCATTTTCGTCTTCAAATTGCTTCAGTTTAATGGATATGAATAACTTTTAGAATCTGAAAGTTAGGTGCTAAAAAGGGCCTTTGAGTGTTTGTTTTATCATCCTTAGCATACCGAGCACTGGTAGTCACTGAAACAGCAGAATGAATGAGAAAAAAAATTTTGCCAGAGGGGACTATAATCTCAGTAAAACTCAGCTGTTGTATGTGAGTGTGAGAGTGTTGTCGCAGAAGAGATGCAGCCTTGGAAGCTTAGGTCAATTTCCTGATTATCAACTTTTCTGTTTTTTTGGTTTGTTTCTTATGTTCTATTGAACTGAGTCAGCATTTCAGATATAAATAATGTATTTTCCAAGAAAAAGTAAGATTAAAAGAGAAGGAAAATGTATAGAGGAGAAATGTTTTTTGGAAAGTCATGTTATTGTACAGCATTTCGTTCAGTAAGTGTCTTCGTTTTTGTGGCTGGCTAGTTAAGAAGTACTTGAAATCAAATTTAACACAGTGTTCTTTTTGATCTCTAGATTCTCGAAGTGAAAAGTCCAATAAAGCAAAGCAAATCAGATAAGCAAATAAAGAATGGTGAATGTGACAAGGTAGGCTTCCAGGCCATTGCTATGGGTGCTGAAGCGCAAACACGTCTCCCTTTTCTTTGTGTTTCCTTTGATCATTCTCGCTGGTTCTCCTTTCATTCTCTTCATCAGAAGTGCCTAAGAGTCCCAGATGATGGGCACTTCATCCCAGTGCTTTGTAGTTTGTTTTTCAAGTCTTACTTGTATCTTCAGTATTTAGCTTGGCCTTATGCTGCTGTTTGCCATGATGCCTACATTGCCAAGGGATTTCAGGCACACTGAATTGGGAGGAAAGAGAATTGTGGTGGAGGTAGGGGGTTAAGGAATCTCACACGTGAGTGCTCAGGACATCTGATCCTAGTGCAGTGAGCTTTCTCAAAGTGTGCACCATGCATCTGAAATATGACTGCAAGGCCTGTTTTGGATTAAATAACCTGGTATTGGCTGGACCATAACATGTTTTGCAGGGTCAGGGTGGACCCCTCTAATGCTTCACAAACTTTTCCTTTTTACCTTTATTGCAAAAGGTTCAAGGGACACCCATGCAGTTATGCCATCAGGGGCTCAGGAGGAAAGAGAGGTGTGTGCCTCTGCCCTTCCAGAGGAGCTCTTGACAAACTGGATCATTTGAGTAGTGATCTCTGTTTTTCATAAGACAGTCTTCTGTCATTTCTTGGCATAGTTTTCCTGGCAAATGTTAGGTTATGGGTGTGAGCAGGAAGGCTCTTTTTTTTTTTTTTTTT
>JAQZBX010109656.1:0-10431 GCA_029593785.1 Cabassous unicinctus
ACTCATTTCATACACATTATGGAAAAAGAATAGGCTACTAAGAAAAAAGTCAACACTGAAAAACACAAAACTTCCTAACAGTTCTCAGCACCAGCAAAAATAACAATGAAAAGGACCCCACCCCCTAGCCTTTCTAACACACCCATCTGGCTCTGGGGAAGTGAGAACAGGGTGCTGCTGTGAGGAGAAAAGCACCTTTCTTTGCTCAGTTTCTGCCACCCATTACTAAGGATTGAAAATTCATTGTTCAAATATGAATAATGGCATTGCTGTAGTGTATTTTTCCAAGAAGTAAAACAATCTATTTATCTTAATGTCCCTAAAAGTCAAGGTTATCTTTCATTTTTTAAAAATTGATTCCTTGTTTTAATTTAAAAAATTAAAAAGAGCCTGGCAGAATTTTAGGAGGTGACAGAACTGTTCTATATTTTGACTGTGGTCGTAGCTACAGAACTATGTATTTGCCAAAACTCTCAGAAAAGAGTATACTAAAAGGGTGAATTTTGTTACATGTAAATTACACTTTAATATAAAAATGGAAAAAAGTAACACAAAGATGTTAACTTTCCATAAGTAAACTTATAAATTTGACATTTTATACCAATAAAAATACCAATAAGACTTTGTGTTGAACTAGGCAAACTATCTAAAGTTTATGTGGTAAAATAAATAATAATAGCCAGGGAAATCCTAAAAAAAATTAAAACAATAAGGAGGAAATATTAAAATGTTTTCAGATAAAAATTATTTTTTAAATGTCATACTGGTACATAAAGCGACACATCAATAAACAGAATAAAAAGTCCCCAAATAAACTCACGCTGACACTTGGGAATTTAGTATATTAAAAAGGTGGCATCTCTTATGTCTGATATAAATAAGCATTTAGTATTCTGCAAATCATTCTACTATGCATAAAACACGATATTATTGTAATGCAGTTCTTGATAAAATGTAATTATGTAATGTTAATTTTGTTCAGAGTTAATTTTTCTGCCAAAACTATTCTAATTTTTAGCTTGCTTTGTTTTAAATCATTTTTTAAAGCCTTTTAAAAAGATTTATATTGAGGTCATTTAAAGTAATCTCTTGCTTTTCTAACCTGATGTTTTCTGATCTCTCTAACTAAATGCAAGAAGACAGAATTATTAAAATTAAACCTAAAATTAAATTAAGCATAGACTTAGAAGCATTATGGTGTTAAGCATTAAAATTGGAGATTAATATGTATAGGACAGTTTTTCTTTATGAACAAAACCTTAGAGAGTGAATCACTTTTTTTCTAAACATCAAGTTAAATTTGTTATTTGTATTCAGAACTCTTATTTATAAAAATTAAAAACATTTTTTAAAAAAAGGTGGCATCTCAAATCAGAGAGATGAATTTTTCAATTGGGACAACGTAGGAGATATCCGGAAAATAACTTAGTTGGAGTAATACTGCACACAGCAACAGAATAAATTTCATATGTAGCAAAGATATAAATACTAAAAAGTACTAAAAGAAATCAAGGAGGAATGCTTCTATAATTGTGGAGGAAAGAAGGCCTTTCTAGTAATGATACAAAACCCAGAAATACCATTATCAAGATTACAAACACCCATTGTCTTGGACACAGCACTTCTACTGTTAGGAAAAATATGGACAATAAAGGAACATAGAAATAAGAAGATAGTAATCTTATGTAACTCTACTTGCATTACGACTTTGGTATGTTTTCTTCCAGCTTTCTTTCTATGGAGGCTTGAGTGTGTGTATAACTATAAATTCTTTTTTTTTTTCTCATATATATTTTAAAAGGTGCTTAGATTACATAAATGTTACACAAAAATTACAGGGATTCCCATGATCTCCCCCTCCCATACCTCCCATAACATCCCACATAAACATCCTTCATTAGTGTGGCACATCACCTGCAATGGATATACACATCCTGGGGCTTTACCACTAAGCATAGACCACAGTTCACATTGTAGACCACACTCTCTCCCACACAGTTCTGCATGGTATATGCTGATGTAAAATGGCCTATATTTGTCGCCACAACGTCACTCAAGACAACCCCCAAGTCCTGAAAAAGCCCCTGTATTACAACTGCCCTTCCCCTCCCTGCCCCGAAAGCGTCTAGTGGCCACTGGCTCCACCTCGTTGTTATAATTTCTTCCATTGCTTGAATCACAATATGTCTACAACAGAATACCATTAAGTCCACTCTAGTCCATAGCTCTTTCCCCAATCCTGAGGGGACTGGAATGGTGATGTCCACTCCACCTCCAAGTGAGAGTTGGCTCATATCCCATGGATACGGTGGATGGGATTATCCTGCCTTCAGCTGCAGGCTCTCTCCATTCCCTGGGATGGCCATTGTCCATCATCGTCTCCTCACCAGGTGACCTGGGTGAGTCCATTGAGCTCAGAGTAGGAGTTGCAGCTCCACCGAGACTCCAGGCACAGCTGGCACACAGGCAGGCCAGAGGCTCCAGTCTCTGGAAGTACACCTACAAACTTCAGCCTCACATATAGGTTTGAATAGAAGGGACTGATGGACCCATGGGCAGGAAGGACTTATTTGAGTCCAACTCTGTCACTCTCAGGAGCACAGATTCCAAAGTAGAGCCCACTGATAAGACATCAATCTCTGGGGCTATCCCCCCTTATATAGGACCTGGATGTCTCCAAAGCCCTCAGGAGCCCCTCTGTGTGGGGTGATGTCCACTTTGGTGTTCTATGAGATCCTACTGAGGTGTGCGTAAGCGTTAACTCTGGGATGACCTCCCGACTCTCTTTGAAGTCTCTTAGCCACGTGAACTCATTTGTCTTTACCTTTTCCCCCTTTTATTCAAGGTTTTTTTCCAGTCGTGTTTCCAGTTGGCACTTGGTATTAATCCCTCATTGCCAGGGAGGCTCATTCCCGGGAGTCATGTCCCACGTTGGGGGGAAAGAAAATTTGAATCAACCTAGACAAAGTTCTGGAAACTACATTCTTCACTTGACATTATATTTAAAGATGTGAAATGTTATTAAAATTCTTTTCCAAACTATTCAATATTAATAATATTCCATTTAAAGATATATCATAATTTATTTAAGCATTACATAATTCTAAAATATTTGTTTTTAATTTTTCATTATTTTGAATAACTCTGAGATAAATTTCCTTATATATATAGCTCTTTGGTCGTGTGTGTGTGTGTGTGTCTGTGTATTTTTTTCATATTTTCTTAAGAGAGGAGTCAGGGTTATTTTATTTTTTAAAGATTTATTCATTTATTTATTTCTCCCCCCGCCCACCTTCATTGTTTGCATTCACTGTCTGCTCTCTATGTCTGTTCGCTGTGTGCTCTCTGTGTCTGTCTTCTTTTTAGGAGGCACCAGGAACCAAACCCGGGACCTCCCATATGGGAGGCAGGCACCCAACTGCTTGAGCTACATCTGCTCTCCTAGTGTTATTTTTAATCCTAAAAAGAAAATTAAGAATGTAGGGCTCCCCAGAATTACTTATCTATGTTTGATCAGCAAATGAACTGAAAAATAGAACCTTGATTTCCTTATTCTTAGTCAAATAGTAACCACTAATCTACATCAATAACTAATACCCAGGAAGTCACTAACTACTTGGATGCAGGATTTCAATAAGAAAATATGGTAACTTTTAAATACTGGAAAGTTGAAATGCTGGAAAATATTTACAAGAGAAGAGAGAAAGAAAAATTAACTGGTTGGGTTAAAAGGAAAAATTCCAGGCAAAATATGATTATTTTCACCGCTTTGTTAAAAGTAAAGTGAAACTTTTAATGACTATAAGAATTGGCTTTATATGTTATCAACATTTCAACAGGACAAGTAATGTCATGCTAAGCTTTTGATTCATAAAAAAAAATCTAAAAATTTTTTTCAGTGTATCAGTTCTAAAAATATTACTTGGCACCATTCTGCTTTAATCAGCGACATGTCCTCTATTTTGACATATAAGCTGACCAAAAATGTTGCTTCCTTTAGCATATTTAATAATTAATTCCACGTCTCCTTGTACCTTGCTTTCTGTTCCTACCTTCCCACAAGTGTATTTTAATATCCTTTGTAATGGGTATTTTCTAGCTAGAAAATTCACATTAACAGAGTGTTGATCTCTCTTGAGGTATAGAATCAACATCCATCTTGAAGGCTAATTATGTTGAATTAGCCTTTTATTGTATGCAATTATAATGTTCAAAGGATATGATTTCACCTGAACATATACACAAATCCATATAAAATGAGCTGACTTATAAGGTGATTCTTTATAATGTATTGAATAGAATTAACTTGGAATATATCCCTTAATATTATTGAGCAGCTAAATTTTCAGAGGCTGAATAAAAAGTTTTCAGAAGGCATATAAAAAAAATGAATCCTGCCTCTTAGAAAATAAAACACTAAAGTCAGCACCTTGAATTTTTAGAGGATTAGCAGCAATACCTAGAGTTCACAATAAGAATTAGATGCATCCTGGGACAAGGTTTCCAGAGGCAGAGCCAGGAACAAGTCCATGCTCTCAAGAGTGCTTTTTTATACACAGATAACACTAGGCATCCTGCTTCTTTCAAAGCTTTGCTTTTTCTGATACCAAAGGTCACCAAACTCTTTCTCGATTCTTAGCAAAAAGATCTTAGTACAGGCAACATTTCTTAAAGATTATTTAGGTATGTGACACTGTGTAATGTTCTGCCTGTTGGTCTACTAGGACTTGTGCTCTTATTCCAGTCAGAGTTGGAAGCTTATGCATGAAAAGCCAGAATGAGCTGCATACAAAAAAGCAAAGATGAAGATAAAACCAAAAATACTAGTATTCAGTCACAGCTCTGCTTAGACACAAACTTTATTTTCATGACAATAAAAAGAAGCAAATGCAAATTTTTAACCTTGGTCTATGAGATCTCAAGGAATATTTCTATGGCCCTGTGAGTATTAAAAAATGAATCCAAGGGGGAAAAAATAAAGATTGGCCAGCCAAGACAGAGTAAGCAATCTACAGTCTTATCTCTCTACTCATTCTATCACCTCTACTCCATTCACTCATAAAAACTCTAAAAATATATATTAAAAATAACTATATGAGAACTCTGAAAAGTAAACAACAGCAGACTGATTGGGGACTGAAGTCAAAACCTGACAGGGGTGAGATTCATGGTTTTGTTTTGTCCTTTTTTTCTCCCAGCTTTAATCCAAAAGCAGGCCAAATCCTGAAACTGTGAGGTAGATGCTGATAGCAAAAACTCCAGAAGAAAGCTCCTATTTCTAACCAGAAGACTGAGAAAAAGGGCCCCTGCATGCCAAAGGATATGGGCAGATTCTCTCAGTTTTCTTTGCATTTTTTCTCTTTTATCTCCCAGCCCTGCTGCCAAAGGCCGGTGCCAGCCTCAGAACTGTACTGCTATCACCCGTGGCAGCACAAGCACTTAAAACCCAAATATCTGTCTCACACTAGCTAGAAGAACTGGGAAAAAGGGCCTATGTTGACTAATGAATGTGGGGAGAATCCATCTTATTTTTTCTCAGCCTTTTTCTTAACACTTTCCCCTGAAGACGGCCTCAGTTGCCAAGAAATGCTCAACAGTACAAAAGCCTAACCCAGATTTCTGATCAGATGAACAAGCAAGTGGGTGTGGGGTGGGGATAGGATTCCTGGAGAGGAGAGAGCTAGAGAAGTGAAATCACCTAATTTTTTATATGATCCAACATAAGTCCCAGACTCAATCCTGGACTGTCCACATGTGATATAGTCCTAAAGACACATAAAAAAGGCTTAGAGAACCAAACTATGACATTAACTACTGCCCAAGTACCAGATTAACTCCTGAGTGGTACAAGTAGCAGGCAGACACAAACAGCAAAGCAAAGGCTCTGAAAATTGGACTGACATTGTAACCATCACCCATAGAAGGCAGAAGAGAACTAACAGTCAAAGCCTAACCAGACAGACTATCTATCAAAACAAACAAACATTGACACTCTTCAGAGAATTTGAACAAGACCAGGAGTCCATGACATGATATTCAAAACCTCCAGAATTTAATCCAGAATTACTCAACATGCAAAATACCAGAAAAATCTGACCATTTCTCAAGGGAAAAGACAATCAGCAGATAGCAATGAATCAATAATGATGACCCAGATGTTGGAATTATAAGACAAAGGTTTAAAGCAGATATTATAACCTTTCCCCATGAGGGAAAGGTGAGCACTCATCAAATGAATGGAAAGATTGAAGTTCTCAGCAGATAAATAAAAACTATTAAAAATTTTAGAAAAGAAAATTAAAATATCTGAAATTAAAAATTTATGTAATGGTCTCAACAGAATAGAGATGACAAAGGAAAGAGTAAGTGATATTGAAGGTAGATCAAAGAAATTATACAGTCTAAAAAGTTGAAGAAAAAAAAATTTAAAAATTTAAGAGAGCCTCAGGAACCTGGGAGACAATATCAAAAGGTCTAACATTTGTGTCACTGTAATCTCAGAAAGAGAGGAAAAAGAGAATGGTGAAGAAAAAAAAAATTTTTTTGAAGAAATTACAGCTGAAAACCTTCCAAATGTTATGAAAGACATAAGTTTACAAATTCAAGAAGCTCAGTGAGCCCCAAACAGGAAAAACACAGAGAATATCATGTCCAGACAAGTCATAATCAAACTGCTCAAAACCAGAGATAAGAAAAAAAATTTGAAAGCAGACAGAGAAATAAGATATATTTCATGAGGGAAAAGCAATTTAAATGACTGCAGATTTCTCATCAAAAACCATGGGGGAGGGGAGAAGATGTGGCTCAAGCAATTGGGTGCCCGCCACCCAGATGGGAGGTCCCAGTTTCGGTTCCCAGTGCCTCCTAAAGAAGACAAGCAGACACTGCAATGAGCAGATGCCGCAACCAGAACCACCGCAACCAGCAGACATCACAACCACTGCAACAAACAGATGCTGCAACAAGCAGACACCGCAATGAGAAGATGCCACAACAAGCAGGGAGTGGAAGTGGCTCAAGTGGTTGGGCACTCGTCTCCCACATGGGAGGTCCTGGGTTCAGTTCCCTCTGCCTCCTAAAGATTACAGACAGACAAAATATTTATTTTTACTTAAATAAAAATAAATAAATAAATAAATAAATAACCAGCCAACCGACCATGGGGGCCAGAAGACATTGTAATAATATCTTTAAATGCTGAAAGAAAAGAACTATGAACCCAGAATTCTATACTCAGTGAAAATATCCTGTAGAAATAAAGGTAAAATAAAAACATCTCCAGATGAAGTACAACTAAGAGAATTTTTCATTAACAGAATCTGTTCTAAAAGAAATGATAAAGGAAATTCTTCAGGCTGAAGAAAAGTGATACTAGAGGGAAACCTGGAACTCCAGAAATGGAAGATGAGCAACAGAATGGTAAATATTTTTGCTTCTTAACTTTCTCAAAATATGTATGACTATGAAAATTAAAATTATAATATTGTATGCGGGTTCAATGTATATTGATGTAAAATACATGATACTATAAAGAGAGGAGGAAAAAAGGACCTATATAATTGCAAGCCTTCTATGATTTACCTGAAGTGGTAAAATAATAACTCTAAATTATAATCCCTAGAATAGCCCCCAAGTCAAGAAATAAAAATAAAATTCTAAAAATGTTCAAATAATCCCCAAAAAGTCAGAAAAAGAGAAAGAGAAGAACAAACATGAAGGATAAAACACAAAGTAATAGAACAGAAAACCTTAATGTAACTATAGCAATAACTGCATTAAATGTGAACGGTCTTACACCAACTGAAACTTAAATAAGATTTTTTAAAAACCTAGATCCAGCAGTATGATGTCTAAAAATATCTACTTTAAATATAAAGATATAAAAAGTACAAGTAAAAGGATGGAAAGATATATCATGAATCAAAAGAAAGCTGTAGTAGCTATATTAATACCAGACAAAGTATACTGCAGATCAAGAACAACTTACCATGGATAAAGAAGGATAACTGTATTAGTCAGCTAACGGGGTGCTGATGCAAAATACCAGAAATCATTTGGTTTTTATAAAGGGTATTTATTTGGGGTAGAAGCTTACAGTCACAAGGCCGTAAAGATTAAATTACTTCTCTCACCAAAGTCAGTTGCCACATGTTGGAGCAAGATAGCTGCCAGTCTCTGCAAGAGTTCAGCCTTCCTCATCAGGCTCGTGGTCCCAGCTTCTTCTGGTCTCAGCTGTAGGCTGGTGTAAGGCTCATCTCTCCCGGTGCTCATTTCTTCCCGGTCTCAGCTGCTCTGGTCTCTCATCGTCAACTGTAGACTATTAGGCCTTCTCTCTTCCCGAAGCCTCTTCCCAAGCCATCTCTATTCCTCTGTGTTCTTCTCCTGTGTATTTTCTTCCCATGGCACCACCATCAAAATTCAAACTCTCTCCTCTGCCATGAGGTTTTCTCTGTGAGTCCCTGCTCACCAAGGCGGTGCAGACTCAACGTCCTACTGACATGGCTGAATCAAAGCCCTGATCATAATTTAATCAAATGAAAGTGAAACCTCTGAATTTAATACAACCTAATATGCCCAGAGGAACAGGCCAGTTTACAAACACAATCCAATATCTATTTTTGGAATTCATAAACAATATCAAACTGCTACAAATATCTTATAATAATAAAAGAGTCAATTCACCAAGAAGAAAAAGCAATGCTAAACAACTATGCACCTAACAATCAACTATCAAAACTCAATCAAGAAAAACAGATAACTTGAATAGACCTTTATCAATTCAAGAAACTGAATTTGTGGTTAATAATTTTCCATTAAAGGAAACTCCAGGCCCAGATGGTTTTACTGGCAAATTCTACCAAATTTTTAAGGAAGAACAGAAGGGAAATTCCTTAACCTATCAAAGGGCAGCTACAAAAAAACTAAAACTACCATCATACTTAATGGTGAAATCAATGTTTTCTTACTAAGACTGGAACCAAGACAAGAAGATCTGCTTTAACCATTTATAGTTAACATCATACTGCAAATTGTAGATGGTGCAATAAAGCAAGAAAAAGAAATAAAATGTAGAAAGATTGAAAAGGAAGAAGTAAAACTGCCTCAATTCACAGATGGCTTGTTCTTCTACGCAGAAAATCCTATGAAATCCACAAAAACACTCCTAGTCCTAATTAGTTTATTAAGGTCACAGAACACAGGTTGATATACAAAAATCTATTGTTTTTCTATATACCAACAATGAAGAAGTGAAAATTCAAATGGACTTCAGGGAAGATGGCATCAGGGTAGGGCAATATGGTTCAACTCTCTTACAAATACAATGGAGGAAAACAAAAAGCTGTCTGAAGGAGCAGCTTGGGGGACTGCAGAACAGGAGAGTGCTCCATCCAGGAGGAAGAGGGACAGTAAGACAAAGAGGCTAAAGAGTAAACTGTGAGTTACTAGGCCCCATGGCCAGGAATGGCACTCATCCCCGAACCTCAAGGTGAACAGCATGGGTAAAAACCTGTGGCTCACTGTGGCCAACTGAGAGGGGAATGGATGTCTTCCTCCCTGGGAGGAGGGAGGGTGCAGCAGAGGACAGAGAGTGGTTTCTCTTTGGTTAGTTTGGCCAGTGGAGCCTGTTGTGAATCTCAGCTCTGGCCATACCAGAATCATCAGTCAGTGTTGATAGAAAGAGATACCTCCATGGAACTGTTAGTTGAAGAGTGCCATCTGCTGGCAGACCAGGAAACTGCAAGAAGTAAAAATACTTTTTGGGGCCTCTCATGTTCCAGGCTCCCTTGATCTCCTCTAGGCCCCATTAGTAGATCCCTGGTCCTTTGTTGATAACTTAAGCTGGGCAATCTTAAAGATTTAGAATAAGTTGAACTCAAAATCAAAGAAGACCTGTGAAACAAAACCACTAGACAGGAGAGAGAAATTGAGCAACAGGGTACATTCACCAACATAATCAATGCCTAGACAACAGTCAAAAATTAAAAACCATGATAAAACAGGTAAATAAGGTCCAACCAAAGGAACAAACCAAAAATACTGATGAGACACAGGATTTAAGACAACTTATCAATGATGTTCACACAAATATCCTAAATTAATTCAAAGAGGTGGAGAAAAATATGGCTTAAGAGATAAAGGATATTAAGAAAAATGATAATGATAATGATAATGATAATGATAAAAGGGCCAATTCACCAAGAAGACAAAACAATGCTGGGTGAGCATAAAGAACAATTTGAAGGCCTGCAAAGAAAAGTAACAGAGCTTATGGGAATGAAAGACACAGTGGATGAGATTAAAAACAAATGAGAGGCATATAACAGCAGATTTTAATTGGTTGAAGACAGAATTAGTGAATTAGAAGACAGAAAACCTGAACTTTAAAAGACAGAAGATTAAAAGGAGAAAAGAATGGAAAACTTTGATCAG
>JAQZBX010109657.1:0-10443 GCA_029593785.1 Cabassous unicinctus
GGGCACTAGCATCTGGGAGCTTGATTTCCAGAGGCTTGAAATTTCTAGAATCAGTTTAATCAGTTTCTGTTTTCTTTTTTCCCAACAGTTCATTCCTCAGGTTATCAAAATTATCTAGCATTTTGCTATAAGCTGCAAGGAGAGGCCAAGCCATATTCTCCAAGTTAACTTTGGAAACTTCTTCAGCTAAATGCCCAGGCTTGCCATTTTCAAATTCTCTCTTCCATAAAACATCAGGAGTTAATCTTTCTAAGTTCTCTGTGACTTTAAAACATGGATTGCCTTTCCTGCAGTTTCCAATAATAATTTCATCATTTAGTTCTAAAGCATCATAAAAAGTTTCTTTAGTGTCCATCTCACAATTATTTCCTTCTAAGACTTTATTAAAATAACTTTAGGCTCCATATTTCTACCAACAGTATCTAGAAAGCAATATAGGCATTTTCCATCAAGCATCTCACAATTCCTCCAAAAAAATACCCCTTACCCATTTATAAAACATTTTCAGCATTTTGGTAATTGCAAAAGCACTACCTTACTCCTGGTACCAAATTCTGTATTAGTCAGACAAAGAAGTGCCTTTTATAAAGGGTATTTATTTGCAGTCGATTCTTACAGTTAACAGGTCATAAAGCATAAGTTGCTTTCCTCACCAAAGTCTGTTGCCACATGTTGGAGCAAGATGGCTGCCGACATATGACAAGAGTTCAGGCTTCCTGGTTTCCTCTCTTCCCAGGGCTTCTTTCTTTCTGGACTCAGTTGCCCTGCTCTCTCCACAAGGCCAGGTGTAGACTGTCAGGGACTGGCTCTGTCTCTCTCCCTAGGGCTTGATTATCTCCAGGCTAATCTGGTCTGCTCCTCTGTTTGCTTACTGACTGGGCTCTAGTGCAATAACTCCAGCATCGCATTAAAACTCCCACTCTATTCTCTGAAATGTATATTTCTCTGTGAGTCTCTGCCCACCAAGGGGGTGGGGAGAGATTATCCTACTGAAGTGGCTCAATCAAAGCCGTAATCATAATTTAATCATTCCCAGAGGAACAAACCAGTTTACAAACATAATCTAATATCTATTTTTGGAATTCATAAATAATGCCAAACTGCTATGTCAAGGTTGATCCATGTTGTAGTATGTATCAAAACTTTATTCTTTTTTAAGTCTATGTAGTATTCCATTGTATGAATTTCATTAATTAACACACCTTTGGTTGGCACTTGAGTTTCCATCACTGGATATTAAACACATTCATAAAAGTATAAATTAGATTAAGTTACAGGGCTGTGCAGATGGAAAATGGGTAGTTATTGCTATACAGATAAGGGTTTCTAGTTTGAGTGATGAAAAAAATTTAGTAATGGATGTTGATGATGGTAGCACAACATAGTAAATGTCATTGATGTCACAGAAGTGTACTCTTATACATGGTCTAAATATCAAACTATCATATTTTACATCAAATATGTTACTGCAATGGAAAAACTATTAAATAAGTAAATTTTAAAAAGTAAAAAAATTCTAACAGTCATCTCAGAAAGATTTCACCTGAACCCAATACATTTTTGACATAATTGCAGGATGTTTAATGCCATCCCTGGTCTCTACCCCCTAGATGCTTTCAGTACTCTTCCATTGTCTGTTGATCAATTATAAATATTTCCAGGCATTGCCATATAGCTTCAAGTGGCCAGAATCCTCCATGGTTCAGAATCAGTGGCTGAGAAAACAGAGAACTGGGAACAATCTTTAGAGATCCCAACAATGTCCCAGCTCTTATTTGCTTTGTAACTTTAAGCAGACACTTAATCTTGGAACCTCAGCCATTTCTTCAAATACAGAATTGGGCTCATAATAGTACTGCTCTTATATAATGGATTTTTATAAGAATTCAGTGAGACAATCTCTATCAAGATGTTAAAATAAGGTAATGTTGCATAAAGAATGGAAATGTATATCTTTTAATTAACAAAGTTTTTGTAAATTAAGGATTATATGGCTCCTTTTAACCTGCATACAGGCAGAACATTCCTGATTGATTAGAAAATTACATCAATAAGCTAAGGGATATACTGCTTTTGGTTTCATATCCCAGGAGCCCATTTCTCCACTTTGTTCAAGAGTGATAAACAATATTCTGAGGAGAAAAACAGAGGCCACATCCTCACTCCAATCAATGTGTGGAGACCCAAGGGACTAGTGATGATGGCTTTGTTGTCACAGACATGGTGAAAACTTTCATTTGAAGGATGACAAAGGTGTTAGAAGGTTAGATATATGCAAGATATCAGAACCCATTAGGAGGAGATGTGATAAAGCTGAATTATCCTGGTACAGCCTTGTCTCTTGTGAATAGAAATGAGCAGGAACCAATTCTATTCTCACCTGACCAGTGTTCCAAAGGAAATATTGGTTCAGGGGATAAAGTAAGAAGGAAATATGATAATGAGGTACACAGAGGTAAATGTGCTAAAGAGCAGGTAAAGGAAAACTGTAAATATATCCTTTTCTTCTGTACTTCATTATGTGCCATCTTGGGCTGAAAGGGACATGACATGGTTGGGTTTTGGGGGTCTTCCATGGCTGGGAACCAACGCCTAACTCCTTCCTTGTGTCTTATCTAGAGACAGAGTTTCAGTCTCCATTACGAACCACCTTGGAAGGAATTTGGACTTTCACATGGAGACCTTCTTCTCAGAAACACCATCCAGGTGTGTTGCAGAAACATGAAGAGTTTGCAGGAAAGCATCAGGGATAGTGAACACCAAGAATTTTATCTTAGGTCATCTGAGGGTTAATGCAGCATAGCACAATACCAAGTGAACAGCCAGCTTGTTTGCTTGCTTGACTAATCAATTAATATATGTATTTAGAATGTACTTATATTTTTTTTCTGTAAAAATGCACATATATCCAGAAACATTAGGGAAAACACCCAGGTAAACATAACCTGTATGGTGTCTACTCATTTAGATCTTATATTATACTGGAGAATTAAGTGTGTGTGTGGCAGAATGATTTCAGGGATACATCATATGTAGAGATGTTACTTCAAAATAACAGATAGTCATGCCTTGTGCAGGTTTTCTTAGTGAGTCATCTGGGAAATCCTTGGCATATTGTATGAGTTACAGAACCAGGACTGGGGTGTGTCCACTGGATGGACAACCTATCAAAACCCAAAGCTCATGAATAATAAAGAATAGAATGTCACCAAAGAAAATTAAAAAGACCTGCTATGGAACCATATAAAAATCAATGTGGTCAAATAAATGCAGAACAGGCACAGGATTAGCAGGTAGATCAGAATATGTTGTGGAGACCTTGACAAGGAAGGTGCAGCAAGAACACCTGCTCTGTTTTGGTCCTTGTGTCTGGAGGAGCGAAGGCTCCCATGTTGACTGCCTGTTTGCACTCCAACCTCACACTTCCATTAGGCTCCCTATTCACAGAAGCTTGTTCTTATTAGCAGAGACTGGCCTTCCTTTTAAGCTTTTCTTGCCTTTAAGTGAAATGGTTATCAAAATTTTTGTCCATTTCCCAGATAAAGAAAGAATTTTATTACATTGTGATTCAAAATTCCCTTTTGTGCACACATACATTCAATGCACTTATGCATGTATACCTACAACTCATGACACACACAAACACACAAAACATACAGACATAGATATATAACCCATACATGCAGCACATAAACACACATATATAACACACAAATACAGCTCAACAAAGAATTTGTGAAATTATTTCATATGTACTCATACTATATATATTGCCCTCTCATATTTTCTATCATTCCATTTCAATTAATTAGAAAAAGTGTCATTTTGATGCTTTTGTGATGAACCATTTCAAAATATGGAATTCATGTTTCTAGCATGTCTCCATACCAAATTAGACATTTACCTGTTTCTTTCATTTCTCTCACTGTTGAGCATTCCTGTGAAATCACTTTCTTTTATTCACTCATACAATATATATGTATTCATCCACTGTTATATCCCAGTCACCAACTGGGATAGATATGTAGAACATTTCTATATCCATCAAGGCTTTCATAGTCTAGCAAGGTAAATGACACAGAATTCAATAAAAGCTAAGGAGTCATAGATCCTTCTATCTCAATAAATTTCAAGAAAAAATTGTCATCTTGCTTTGGAGAGGTTAAATGAAAGTGTTCACAAAGTACTTACTCCTGACATCCTTGAATGAGGATAAAGTGGTTTCCAAATGGGGAAGGCATGAAAAAATTACAGTGCACCAGTGGGAGAGATTGGAGAGAACACAAGGTGCATAAAATTGTTGGGCACTGAGTCTGTGGTATGCTGGTGAGGTGCAAGTCAAGCTCAAGGTCACAGAGGACATAGTCAGGTCAAGGATGCCATGGAGTGCTGTCTTTGTGCATCACCATGTGTGTGTTTGGAGGTATTTGGTGTGCTCAGAACAGGGATTGGCTCATATTCCAAAATGTTTCCTATGAATAGAAATGAATCCCCACTTTATTTCCAATTAAGTATTTGCTTTTTAGTCTCATTTCTATATGTTGGAATCCTTAGAAACCAAGTTAATGAAGAAGAGGCAGTATGACAAGTGGCTACACAAATCTGTTTTTCCTAAAATTCCATCTGCAGGGAGTCCACTTCATTCTAAACTTCTCTGACATCGTCTTTTTTTATGCTCCCTCTCTCTTCCTCCTCTCACCACAGTGGCTCCTTGTTTACCTTGATCATTGGGAAAAAAATCATTTCCAAGGGATTTTACCCTGGACAGGTTCTCAGATGATCACATGATTCCCCAGGTTCATGTGATCCCTTGTGGATCCCAAGTTCTTTTCTGAGATTCCTCTGTTAAAATGTTATCCTGTCTACAGGTCTTGCCTGAAAACTCATAAATATACATCATTTCACTGTCTTCTTTTCATCGACTCTTATTTTCCTTTCAAACTGTTTCAGGAGGTCATTCCAGAGGCTACACTTATGCACAGTTCAGCTGGATCTCATTGACTGCTACAGAAAATATTGCCTCAAATAATGGTGCTCCTGAGGGTTCTTGAGAAATCCAGACACAATAGGGAGGGCAGACAATTCAAGAATTTGACATCCTGCCTGTGGGCCTTACCATGGAATTTATGCCAACCTGTATGACAGAGTTGGACTCATTTGTGGGTTTCCTACAAATGGTTCTTCTGCGCCTTCTATTTGAACTTAGAGTTAGTACTATAATTGATAGGTTTATGTCCAAGAGACTTAAATCTTTGTCTGTCTATGTGCCAAATGGGCCCTGAGTCTCATCAGAATTGCAACACTTTCTGTCCAGTTCACTGGACTCCCCCAGGACAACTAAAAATGTAATGATGATGGACAACACCCATCCCAAGGAACAGAGAGTGTTTGCAACTGCAAGTACAATAGTTCCATCCATTTGCTCCATGGGATCTCAGGCACCTCTCAATCAGAGGCAGAGTGGGCATAACCATCTCCAAGTCCTCAAGATTGGGGCAGGAACTGTGGACTAAATAAGACTAAAGACTTTTTGTTACTCTAGCAGTGGAAGAACTTTTAACAGTAATGTGGAGGCAATAGACACCCAAGGTTCTTACGGGAGGGAGAGAGAAAAATAGATGTAATATGGGGGCATTTTCAGGACATTGGATTTGTCCTGTGTGATATTGCAATGATGGATAGAGTCTATTATATATTTGCTCACAGCTTACAAAATTGCTGTCCATGTAACTGGGTACCATCTTTGGGAATCTGCTCATCACTCTGACCACTACCACTGACTCCCACCTTCACACACCCATGTTTTTCTTCCTGTCCAACCACTCCTTTACTGACATCTGTTTTATCTCCACCACCACCATAAAGATGCTGGTGAACATACAGACAAAGCAAAGTCATTTCCTATGGATGCCGCATCATTCAGATGTCCTTTGACATGCTCTTTGGATGGTTGGACAACATCATCTTGACTATGATGGCCTATGACTGCTTTGTGGCCATCTGTCTCCCTCTGCACTCCAGGATCACCATGAGTTACCAGCTCTTTATCCTGCTGTTTCTGAAATCCTGGATCATGTGTTTCATGCATTCATTGTTACAAATCATGGAGGTGTTACAATTTTCCTTTTTTACACATGTGGATATCCCCCATTTTTTCTGTGAAATTAATCGAATGATCCAATTTGCCTGTTCTGACACCCTGTCAATGACATAGTGATGTATTTTGTAACTGGCCTCCTGGATGTGGTTCCTCTTGCTAGGATCCTTTCCCCTTACTCTAAGATTGTTTCTTTTGTATGTGCAATCTTACCATCTCAGGGGAAGTAGTAAGAATTTGGCAACTGCGCATCTTACCTCTCATGGGTCTAATTATTTTATTATTTTATTGTATAATCCTAAGGGTGTATCTTAGTCCTTCTGCTTCACACAACGCACAGAAAGGTGCACCAGCTTCAGTACACCATGGTCACATCCACTCAGAAGCCCTTCCTCTACAGTCTGGGGAATAAAGACATAAAAGGTGCAGTGAAAAAAAAAGTATTTGGAAGAAAGCCATGAATACATTATTTGTGCTTGGGCTGAGAAAGTGCATTTAATTTTAGGGCTCAAAAGCAGACCCAGAAATTATGATTCCATGAATAAACATGGAAGTAGAAACTGTCTCATTCTACTTATTTTGCAGTGTTTCAATGGGTTTGATTTTAAGCAACTTTATTGTTTTCTCCATCTCTTACATAGACAACCATTTTTCTTTTTTGGTCACTTTCCCAGTTTTCCAGTGCTAATCTCAATCTTGACTGAAAAACAATTTGGAAATCACAATATATCACTATACCCATGAATTTTTTGAGAAATAATTTCCCCAACTGACATGTATTTTTACAAGCTTTTTTATTGCTTTATTGAAAGAGTTTTGGTGAATTATTCTGCTTCTATGGGAAAAGTATACATGTCATCTACGATTATGCATAAAATGAACTACAGAGTAAGTGTTGCAACTCTGCTGCATTCAGGGCTCAATTGGCATATGGAAGGATCAAAGATTTAAGTCTCTGGGATAAATATTTATCAAGTATAGTGCTAACTATAGGTTCAAGTACAATGGGCAGAAAAACCAGGTGTAGAGAATCTATAAATGAGTCTAACTCTGTTACACTGGGGAGCGTAAATTCCAAAGTAAGGTCCACTGACAGAGTTCCAAATTCCTTAGCTGTCTGGCCTTATTATAGATTCTGGATATTGCTAGAGCCCTCAGGAATCCTGCTATTTGAAGAACTGTTTGTTGTTGTGGCAGTCAATGAGATCCTGTTGAGATGTATATAAGAGTAACACATGGAATGATCTCCCAAAACACATTGAAGTCTCTTAGGCATAAAAAGTTATTTATATTTGGCATTTCCTCCTTTTGGTCAAGGTCATTTTTCCAGATGCTATGTTAGTTGGCACTTGGTAATAATCCCTCAGTGGCAGAGAGCTTATCCCTGGTAGCCATGTCTCACGCCAGGTGCTCCAGGTGAAGCCCTTCAAATGTATCCCCCCATCAATGACAACCTACACTGGGGATCCTCCCTTGCCACTGCTGTGAAACTTCAATGATACAAAACCTCTCCAAAAATGAAGCCAACAAAATAACCAAATAATATTAATAAGAAAATGAAATAATTTTATAAATAACCAATAAAATTTTAAAAATCAAAACTTGAAATAAAAAAATAAAAATAATTTTAGACATTGTGTCTTTCATCACTACAAGATAACTTACTGTATTTTTGCCCATATAGGCATTGGCACACCCCACTCTTTCACCTTTCTCTTTTCTGTAAAACAATCTTCCAGACTATAGCTCTGTGAGTCTCCTCAATTAGCTTAATTCATATCGTTGAGGTCGTGTAATATTTGTCCTTCAGTGCATGGCTTACTTCATACAACAGAAGGTCTTAAAGATGCATCCATTTTATGCTGTGTTAATACTGCATTCCTTCTTACAGCTGAGTAATATTCCTTTGTTTGTATATACTACAGTTTGCTTATCCATTCATCTGTTGATGGACATTTGGGTTGCTTCTAATATTTGTCAATAGTGAATAATGTTGTTATGAACATTGGTGTGCATATATCTGTTCATGTCCCTGCTTTCAATTCTTCAGAGTATATAACCCAGCAGTGGGATTGCTGGATCATATGGCAGTTGTATAGTTAGCTTCCTGATGAACGAACAAACTGTCCTCCACAATGGCTGCAGCATTCTACATTCTCACCAGCAGAAGATAAGTGCTCCGTTTCCTCCACATCCTCTCCAACACTTGTAGTCCTCTGTTTTTTAAGAGCTACCAGTCTAAAGGTTGTAAAATGTTCTTCTTATCATTTTGGTTTGCATTTTCCTAATAGTTAGTGATGTTGAACATCTTTTCATGTGCTTTTTAGCCATTTGTATTTATTCTTTGGAGAAGTTTCTATTCAAATCACTTGCCCATTTTCCAAATGGGTTGTTTCTATTTTCATTTGCAAGATGCAGGATTTCTTTATACATGCTGGATCCAATGGATTCCCTATGGGATAGATGGTTCTGAAATATTTTCTCAAATTGAGTAGGCTGCCTTTTCACTCTCTTGAGAAAATCCTTTGAAGAACAAATGTTTTTATTTTTGAGGGGTTCCCATTTATCAGTTTTTTCATTCCTTGCTTGTGTTTTGGGTGTAAAGATTATGAAACCATTTCCTAGTACAAGATTTGTAGATGTTTCCCTACATTATGTTCCAGGAGCTTTTTGGTCTTGGCTGTTCCAAGACCAAAAAGTGTTTAGCTCCTTGGACCATCTTGAGTTAATTTCTGTATAGGGCCTGAGATGGTGACCCTTTCTCATTATATTGAATATGGATACTCAGTTCTCCAAGCACCATGTGTTGAAGAGGCCATTGTCTCCCAATTGAGTGGGCATTGTGATCTTGTCAAGTATCAGTTGACCGTTTATGCATGGAAATATTTCAGAGCTCTCAGTTCTGTTCCATTGGTCAGTAGGTCTATATTTATGCCAATACCACGCAGTTTTGAAGACTGTAGTTTTGTAGTATGTTTTGAATTCATGCTTATAAATTTCCCTCTCAGCACTCTTTTAGCTGCATCAAATAGATTATGATAACTGTGCTGACATTTTCATACATTTCAAGATTTTTGCTGATTTCTATTGCAATTTTCTCCTTGACCCACTGATTTTCTAAGAGTGTGCTGTTGACTTCCTTATCTTTGTCTGTAATTTTGTTCTCTTCTCCTTACTGATTTCCAGTTTCATTATGTTTTGGAAAGAGAAATTACTTTGTATAATTTCAATCTCTCTGAATTCATTAAGAGTTGTTCTGTGGCCTAGCATGTGGTCTATTTTGGAGAATGGAGAATGATCCATGAGACCTCCAGAAGAAAGTATATCCCACTGAATTTGGGTGTAATATTCTGTATATGTGTCTTAGGTTTAGACACTCTTAATGTATTATTCAAGGTCTATTTCTTTATTGATTCTCTGTTGAGATGTTCTGTCTGATGCTGATAATGGTATCTTAAAGTCCCTCAGTATAATTGTAGAAACATCTATTTTTCAACTTAATTTTCCAATGTGTGCCTCATGTATTTTTGGATGCTCTGGTTAGGTGCATAAATGTTTATGATTGTTCTTCTTTCTTGATAGATTATCCCTTTTATTTATATATAGTGCTCTTCTTTGCCTCTTACAACAGTTTTACATTTAAACTCTATTTTGTCCAATATTAGTATAGCTACTCTTGCACTTGTTTGGTTATTGCTTGCATGTAAAATTGTTTACAACCATTCCCTTGCAAGGTCCTTGAATCCCTGGGCCTAAGATGAGTTTCTTGTAGACAGCATACAGATGGGTCATATTTCCTTATCCATTGTGACAATCTGTGTCTCTTGATCAGAGATTTTAATCCATTAACATTCAATGTTATTACTGTCAAAGAAATACTTACTTGGCCTACTTTTCTTTCGTTTCATATATGTCATATTCTGTTTTTATTTCTCTCTTTATCTTTTTAGTTATTCTTACCAATAATCTTCATTCATACATGCTCCTCCAACCCTCACTGTCCTGTTTTTTTTGTTGTTTTTTTTTTTCTTTTCAACCTGCAGAACTCCCTTTATTGTTTCTTGTAGGGCAGGTTTCTTCCTGACAAACTCTCTTAATTTCTGTTTATTTTTTAATATTTTGAACTTTCCCTCACTTTTGAATTCCAGCTTTCTTGTACATGATGGATCTCCTTTCTCTTTCTGCTTTCAGTGTTCTCTTTTTGTCTTGAGCATTGGACAATTCAATAAGTATATATTTTGGGGTAGCTCTGTTAGGTTTTATACTGTTTAGGTGATTGTCTATCCACTGTGACCATGCCCACCCCTTGATCATTTGAACAATTTTATATATCTTTCATGTATATT
>JAQZBX010109658.1:0-10444 GCA_029593785.1 Cabassous unicinctus
CTTCATTAAGCTTGCAGTCTGGAGGTGTGGAGAGATAGCTAGTACATAGAATCTCAGCTGAGCAATGAATAAAATGTGGACATTAGAATAATGATTAATAATACTAAAGTGCCACTTTTCTTAGCTTCATGTTAAAAAGCAGTTAAAGGATGGATATTATAGTAGATGAGTTAGAAAAGAAGGGGGAGTGAATGCCTATGTGAGACATGGTACAGTTTCAGATGTCTTTGAGAAAAACCTTGGTGAAGAGGAAAATGTGGGAATTAGGAGGAGACAGAGAGACTGTTCTTACTGCTTACAGTAAAACAAGATGAATATGATAAGCTGACTCCTCCTTTGCAGTCTTTCACACATTTTTTCAAGTGTAATGGAGCCAGAGCGGTAATAGTCTCACTTGTAGCATGTAGAGCACTGCTGTTCTTTCTCATGATGTGGAATGGGACGAAAAAGCAAATACACACTTATTTGATGCCAAATCAGTGCCTAAGCCTCCTCTATCATGCCAGCTCATCCAAGGAAGCTATCTCATTCCTCCAATATTGACAACCCACCAACCCACTAAAATGAACAATAGATAGAGCATTAATCTGGCAAAAGTTTTCTGAAAACTATGCAACCACGGGAGGAGGAAAGATAAAAACTTAAGGTACAATGATTATTAACCTCAAAATAGTCCAAGGAATTCACAAAACCAGTGAGCTATTCCTCCAATCTTGCCGTGGTTCACATAGGAGCATAATGCTTGATAAGATGCCTTCATGTATCTTTTTCGATGCTCTTGACATCCATATGAGTGTAATAAGTGTTGTTTGTAGTAAACATTGTGGTACACTGACCAAATTTGCTTTTCAGGATTGCAGTATTGAATTAGTTATTTCCACAGCTGCCATGTATATCAACAGCTAATGGTTCACAGCTGAATTGCTCCTACTGACAGGAATTGCCTTGCACAAGGTTATGCCCTTCAAAGCAGAAAGCCCATATTCAAAACTTGTCATTGTGGAGGTACAAATAATTTAGACTTTATTCACAATTTGAGACTCTTTGAAGGACTGCCCCATCTCCAGAGCCACCTATGGGCTGACCTGAATCCTCTGTTGTAACTTCATCACAATTCAACTTCTTTTGTCCAGTGCTGCTTCCCTCACTCTTTTACAGGTATTGTTCCTCTGTGCACTCTCCAATAAACTTCCTGCATACAAATATCTGTCTCAGATTTGTTTGCCTGGAGCCCAACCAGAGACTCCAACTTATATATAATAAAACTGAGGCTGTTACAGCTAAATATTGAAGTTGTGACTTAAACCCAGCTCAGTCAAATTTCAAATGTTTTGATAATTTATCAGACCTTATTCCACCTACTGGGTTGATTCATCAGATAGTCTCATATATATATGTTTAAGATGCCCGGAGACTAAGCAGTAAGGATAAAATTAATAAGAATTTGTCATTTCTTCTACATAGCAGGAAGATAAGTAGCATGGCTTTATGGTATGTGTTTCTATAAGATTTTCTTTAGGGCTTCTTTCACATTCTTATTTTTAAAACTGTGGATGAGAGGATTTAACATAGGGATACCACTGTATAAAAGACAAAGACAACCTTTGTCTGCTTCATTGAGTAGCTAGATGTAGGGTGCAAGTACATGAAGATAATTGTCCCAAAGAATATGGAGACAGCTATGAGGTGGGAGGCACTGGTGGAGAAGGCTTTGTGCCTCCCCTCTAATGTGGGCATCCTCAAGATGGCAATGAGGATGCATAAGTAGTAAGTGATGTCAATCATAACACAGTTGATGACATTAAAACTGGAGAAAGCCATGATCAAAATGCCATGGATGTGGGTGTCAGAGCAAGAAAGTTTGAGCAGAGGTAGAGTGTCACAGTAGAAATGGTTGATCTTATTAGAGCCACAAAAGGACAAACTGAAAGTCATCCCTGTGTGGATGGCTGCATTCCCAAAGCCTGCCAACAAGGAGGTATCCACTAGCAAAAAGCAAATTCTCCAAGACATGAGACCTGGGTAGAGCAGTGGGTTCCAAATGGCTGCATAGTGGTCATATGCCATCATGGCCAACAGGAAGCTTTCAGTCCCCAGGAAGGAGATGAAAAAGTAGAACTGGACAGCACATTCACTGAAAGAAATGGCCTTATTCTCGGCCATGAGGCTCACCAGCATCTTAGGAATCACAGAAGAGGAGTAAGAGGCATCAGCAAAGGAGAGGCTGCGGAGAAAGTAGTACATGGGGGTGTGGAGACAAGGATCGATTGTAATCAAAATGATCATTCTGAAATTACCCACCATGGTTGCCATATAGATTGACAGAAACAATCCAAAGAGGATAACTTTTATATTGGGGTTGTCTGAGAGTCCTAAGAGGGTAAATTTTGTCACTTCTGTTTGATTCCTGTCTTGAGTCTCTTTTCATATATCTGATCATTTGAGCTGGGGTAAGAGGAAAGATAGAACATGGGATTTGGACAGATGAATACATGATGGTGCTATAAGCTAATATAAACTGATACATACCCAATATTCTACAGCATAAAGTTAAAAGTGTGCTGAATTTGATGTCAAGTCACAAACCCTATATCTGAGTACTAACTAATTTCCTTGAGCAAGTGACTTAGTATCTATTAAGCACACACTGGCATCCCTTCTGGCATTAATCATTTATTGAATAATGGCAAGGACTTATCCTTAAGATATAACTCTCACAATCATTTATGAAAAATAATTTAAATGATATGTTAACATACCATTTATATGCAAGTTTTGAAGAAAGATGATGGAGTGAATTCAGGCCATTGAATATTTCTCTCCAATACAGACAGAATTAATAAAAATATTAAAAGTTAACAAAATTAATCAATAGTGTGAAACAATGGAAAGAGTTGAATCTCTTAGGGAGTGAAAAAATTCTGTAAAAATTGAAGGCCAAGGAAAGATGGAACCATGGTTCTAAACCCATCCCACTTTCCCAAAATCAACATCTACAGGGAAAAAAATATGTATCAGAAAAACTCTGTGAATTTTCAAAATTTGTAAACACCTTATACCCACCAAGCAACAACTACCTCTTTCCTTTTACTCATCACTGATAACCTCAAATCTATGTTGTGTCTCTATGAAATTGCTATTTTAATAATATTTCAGATACGTGAGCTCTTAAGAGTGTTGTCCTCCGGTGCCTTGCTCAGACTCAGCATCCTGTTTTCCATGTTTATCCATGTAGCTTGCATCAGATCATCATTCCTTCTCATGGCTATACATATTGGTGTTCATGTTTGAGTCCTTGCTTTCAATGTCTTTTGGTATATACCTAAGAGCAAAATTGCTGGGACATATGGTAATTGTATATTTAACTGTTCAAGGAACAACCATACTGTTTTCCACAGTGGCTGCACCACTTTACATTCCCAAAGAAAGTCTCTTGATGCCAAATTATTTGTTGTTTTTCAACACCACAGTGTCTCTCTGTGATGATTTGAAGCTATATGTACCTGAGAAAAACATGTTCTTAAATTTAATCCATTCCTGTGGGTGGGGATGCATTGTAATTTGGATTTTTTGATCAGGTAAATTGTGTTCCACCTCAATCAGGGTAGGTCTTAATGCTATTAGTAGAGTCCTTTTATAAGAGAATGAAATTCAGACACGCACAGAGAAAGCCACAGAAGTAAGAAGCTGAAAGTCAATGGAAAAAGGAAGAGAAAGGAGAGACTACCAGATGTTGCCATGGGCCTTGCCATGGAATCTCAGATAGCTGGTCTTCAGGAAGAAAACAGGATCTTGATGGTGCCTTGATATAGATATTTTCCCAGTCTCAAAATTGTAAGCTAATAAATACCCACTTTTTAAGCCAGCCCATTTCATGTTATTTGCTGGAGCAACTTAGGAACCTAAAACATCTTCCCGGTATTTCACTGGTACTGATATACACCCTACCTCCTTTACCTTAGTTTGATGCTGCAACTTCAAAGAACAGAATTGCCAGAAGAAATGAAAAAGAATTAATAGAACTTTTTCTCTCATCCCCAACCAGAAAGTTTCCCTTTCTGCAATAGGAAAAAAACAGAATGCCTCAGACATGTGCTAGACACAAAAGGAAAGGTAGCAATGAGTAACAAGAAACACTGAATTGTACTAAAATATGTGGAGTATTTCTTATGCTCCCCAGGCAGTGTGATAAGTACTTTGCTTGCATTATTTTATTTAACTCTTGTGAGATAGACAGTGTTATTATCCCTTTTGGGCTAATAGGAAATGTGAAGTATAAAAGATTAGCTTGCCATATGAAATACCTAGAATAAGTAAATTCATAGAAACAGAAAGTAGATTACAGACTATCAGGGGCTGGGGAGTTAATGCTTAATGAATGCAGAGTTTCTATTTGAGGTGATGAAAATATAGCACAATTTGTGATTGTAATTACCACAACTGAATTTTATCCTTGAAGGTGGTTAGTCTGGGCAATTTTGAGTTGTAGAGGTGTTACTAAAATAAAATTTAAAACAATTAGCTTTCCCAAAGTCCCAAAGTTAATCTGGATTTATACCCAGGAAATGAACATATTCTCTTAACATTTGAGATTCATTTTGAATGACACCCTCAATTAAAATATGAGAGAATTAATACAAAGATCACTTGATATTCTAATTCTCAGAGTTCCAGTAATAATCTAGAATATATTTTGTCACAGAAAATACAGCTATATATCTCCTGAAGTGAAAACATAATCACAGTTGCTGAAAGTTGTGTTTTCTAGAACTCACATTGCCTCATCAGTGTTATTAATGAATCTGGTGCTGTCAATTACACGTTTCCATCGCCCCTCTCTTCTGGCAAAGACAATCCCTGCCTCCTTGCAATATATCTTCTTCTACTGAGATTTTGCAGTTAGCCCTCTAACGCAGAATTTCTTGATATGAGTTTTCATTTCTGTGAGTTCCTGAAAGTAGTCGTGGAATTTCTGGAGATCTAAATGTTTCAAAAAGCATTAATTATTTTTATTGCTACTTATCTTACTCCTAATGTCTCACAAATCTTCTAAGAATAAAAATTGACTAAGCATTCATTCAGTATATATTTTTAACCACCCAGTGTCCTTGGAACTTTGGGTTGATGGGGGCTTAGGGAAATTAACAAGATTGTGAATTTTTCTTTGTCAGTAAGTTAATTGGGCAGCACCCTTTATACCTTTTCCTTACCTTTTTTAACTGCTTGAGTTCTCTTTGTTTCATTTGCTTGTTCCTATTCAATGCCGAAATTCACCACAGAAAAAGTAAAACCAGAAAAAAAAAAATCTTTTGTAGAGAACACACTACTCTAATTCTTGCAGGTTAAGCAGTTGGCTTAGTTAGAATGTACTTTGAGGAGGTCGTCCATTTTATGAGTGAAACCCTTTACATCTTCCCAGGATTAAGAAAGTTATTCTGCATCTCTGCATGCAGTGGAGATGTCTTCTTTCTTATTTTTATTTTTCTTTAAAGATAAAAAGTCCAATTTGTTACATCATGGTAAAATACATTTCAAACTATAGAGTAGGTCACTGTAGAACAGCTGCAATAATGCCCAAAGTTATTTCGAATTGTAGGGTCTCTATACTGGGCTCTGGAAGAAACATCCTGACTCATTAAACATAGGATTTATATCTTGTTCTTTGGTCTCTGGGCACTATATCCCCAGTTCCATTTCATTGTAGTTGACTAATTGCATCCTTTTGAACTAAGAAGATCACCTTATTTTTCACATATCTCTCCTTCACCTTTGGGAAACCTGAACCCAGGGGAGAATGAATTTTCAATCCCACATTCCCAACCACCATTAAACATCCTTTTTCAGTCTTCTCTGGTAGCTAATGGTTTGGTCTCCTTAGGGGTAATTAAAAGAATCAAGAAAATAGTTGATTCACTCAACCTCTGGCCCCACCATCCAAAAAAACTATGTGTACTATAGAAAACTATGTGACCTGAGTTATGGAAACAAGTCTCAGTGGAAGAGACTTGGGGAGATGGAAAGAAGCAGGGCTGTCTTGATTGGACTCCTGGCACTGTGGCTCATTGATTATGTGGCTCTGGATTTTGCACTATATCTATCTGTATCCCACTTTTTCATTTCTATGGGGCAATTCTAATACCTACTTCAAAGGTGACTCTGGAGATAAAATAAAATAATGAATGTGAATTGCTGAGCCCAATGTCTGGAATATATAGATGCTTAATCCACTGCCACATTCTTCCTTACATTCCAGAATAACAAATAGGTATCACCTTATATAGTCTAGATTATGGCTTTTGTCATTTAAATTATCTATACCACTTTGAGATGTTCACTCTAATTTACCACTCAGTACAATGCAATTAATGCAATTTGTGGTACGAGCTAGGGAAAACAAATACTTAAAAGATGTGTTGTTTCCTCTCATGCAATTCAGAAAATTGAATTATTATGCATTATTTTGGTTAAAAATTTTACCTTTTGTTTTTGGTTTGTTTGTTTCTTTTTGTACCCTAGAGGGAGAACACAGTAGGTTCCTATCAATGCAAATTCTGAAACATAATGGGCATACAATGAAGATTTATTTGATAAATAAACGCTCATCTTAAGTGTGAATTGGTTGTTTTATGGGAACAAACTGTTATAAATAAAATCAGATGGAGATTTGTACAGTGGGAGTGTGGATTGGGGTTGGGAAAAAGATCACATGGCACTAAGAGATCACTGGAAGGGATACAGAATATAAAAACCTTAGCAGAATACTTGAAAGTTCTGTGGGGGCATGGGCAATTCTTTCTTGTTAGATTGCACTCAGAGAGGTAGAATGAGACCATGGGCCACAGAAGTATAAGTAGATTGTGCACAAGATTGGTGGTAGGTCCTGGTCTGCCTCAGCCTATGGGATGGGACAGCCCAGAGAGTTCCAGAATAAGCAGAGAACCCATTTCCAATCCTAGGTTGAAGCTCATTCAAAGAAGCACCAAACATTTGATGCTATATCCTCCTTCCTCTAGCATGGGGACCATGAGAAGTAGGTATGCAATGTAATCTCCATGGAGAAGTCTGAGAATTCACATGGTATTCAGCCTTGGAATGCCATAGGAGATGCACCTTTGAAAGTTCGCTTGCAATGAACTCTTCTTAGATACAAAGCGTCTCTAAAGCTAAGTTATTGAGCAACTAATAAAGGCAACGCTGACTACTAAGGACATGAGCTCCACTCTAAAAAAGTTTGCAAACAGTAAGTGTAAAGAATAAGGCAGCATTTTGAATGATGGTGAAAACCTATTCATCTAATATTCTCCTTGGTCATGAGTAGAGAAGACTATGGATGAGTAATAATAGCAACTAAATTAATTGAGCATGAACTACTTGACAAGTGCCTTTCTAAACGTATGTATTTTCCACTTTTATTAGGTATTTCCATCACAGATGAGTAAACTGTGTCCCTGAGCAGTAACCCAATTAGTCCAAATAACAAATACAGAGCAGAACTAGGACTCAAACACAATTTTTCCCACACTCCAGAATATACATTGCTACTATTTTGTGTTTCTGTATCTCAAAAGTAATTAAGAGGTTGTTTAAAATGTCCTTCTGCTTTAAATATGGGTAACACATAAAGTACAATAATGGATAAAGTTGTTCAATGTCCTGAAAGGAACAGGATGGCCATATTGGAGAATTTGGCAGTCCCCAAGGGACTTTCGATTTTCTGCTGGTTATATATGTTCTGATAGAATTATCTAAGCCTTGATTCTACCTCCATTTTACACATAAACACATTTTACCTATAAACATGATATATTATTTCATGAACTTTACATATAACAAACTAGCCACACATGCAGCTCTTAAGTAACTCAAGGATGAAAAATGACTCACAGTTTTACCAAGAGCTGTTCACTGCTTTATAACTAATATCATAAGCAAGAATGTTGCAAGATTGGATGAGGTACCTAGATAATGTATGTTCATCAATCTGGATATTTATCTGTCACGTTTATGGAGATTTTACATACCTGCGCAAGCAGTCATGTCTGACCAATTAGTTATTAAAATGCATTTTTATTATAAATTGCTTTCTTTGGCCAGTGTAAGATATGTCTACAATTTAACACACCATGCATAAATAAAAACTACACGCAAAAACCAAGAACTTAGGAAATTAGCAAAACATAAAATTAACCTGTAAGGACCTGAGAAAGCTAATTAATTCTCTCTTACTCCCTTTGAAGATTCAATTGGATCACATATGTGAAAATGTCTTATAGAATCCCTAAGGAATAAAAGTTCTAACAGTTTCCTTCCCCTGACTACCGAATTATGCTTTCAGACAAGATCAGATCTGATTAATTTGTCTTGTAATTTTAAATTTCAAATGCATGCCACATAGGCGAGATTAAGATACATTTTAATTATGGTCCCTCCATGAGACTTAGAAAGTATCATCCGATTTGAAAAGGCTTTTAGGCATCAGCAAAATATCTTTTTCAGTGATCCCCAAATCACACCATCTAGGCAGATCTGGACTGGGCAAAACAGTCGATGCTGTGCTTATGACTGACTCAGTCCTTACGATAGTGTCTGAAAATAATATCCTTTTGTTTCCTTCTTTTGTCATTAGGATCAAAGGAAAAGAGTGTGATTCTTTAGGGTATGACAGGTAATCAAAGCTTTGAGTCTCCTGTGAGTGCAGAAAGCATTTCATCATGTTTCTTCTGGGGACTGAATGTGTCTTAGACTTAAAAACCTTCCCCACACCTGGAGCAAGGGTGGGATGACCGAGTACCTCTGAGACAACTACCACGGCATTTTACCATCTTCAGATTCTTAGAATATTTGTTCATTAGAACAGATCAAGGGAAGAGGAGACATTCAACTTCTCATCAACAGGTAGAAAATAGGCCGGATCACAAGTCAATACCTGGGGCAGAAAGAGAAGGAGATGTGACCTTTGGGAAGTGGCACATTGCACCATCCAGGTCTCCTTTGATCATGGGTACTGCTTGGTACTGGGTCCATGCTATTTTAAAACTTCAAGACACGTAAGCCATAGGTTTGGCTTTTAGGAATTGTACAATAAATTTGGAGTCAAAGAATACTAGAATTCAAATGTTCTGTCGAGTCATAGAGTCTGTATTCTCCACTCCACACATTTCCCCGATAAGGAAGCTGTATCCAAAGCAGCAATTCAAAAATTCCACAACGTGTTAGTGGCAGAAAGAAGGCTGCAGACTAAACCTCCAGATTGTTACCGTAGGACTCTTTTCGTATAACCATGCAAAAGCAGGTGATAGATAGAATTTTTGAAATATATTTGGCCTCTGTTTAATCTTTATAAAACAATACTTTTGTTGGTCTTCTGTTAAATAATTGAGTTTATTTTTAAGTATGGAATTTGTTTATTTACTCCCACTTCTACAATTTCTTAAACAATCAGATGGGCTGAATTTTAGCTCCATGATATTAATCAGGAAATTGTGAACATTTTCTTTTGCCAAGCTCTGGTTCTCAGTTTTATAGTCTCATCTCTACTTACTTTATCACTTAAGGGAAGTGCTGTAGATCTAACACCACCTCTTTCCTAAAGGTGAGCTTTTCCGATGATACCTCTATGGTGTAAGCATTAAACCTCTTTTGTCTAAGAGATTTGAGAGCACATTTTTTTTGTTTCTTTGGCTATTTCAAAACAGCCAAACATTTGGCTGCTGTCTATGTTTCTATAAGCATTTGTATACAGATTTTTATATTGACATTTGCTTTCTTTTCTTTTAGCTAAATGCCTAAGAGTGGTATGGCTAGGTCAAAGGATAGGCAGTTGTATGTTTGAGTTTGTAAAAAACTGCCAAAGTGTTCTCCAAAGTGATTGTACCAATTCACATTCACACCAACAGTGATGAAAGTTCCATTCCATACACTTCCTTGTCAATACTTGGTAGTGTCAATCTTCTTAATTTAGTGATTCTAATAGTTGTGTAGTGATAATTGTGGCTTTACTTTGAATTACCTTAATAACTAATGATGTTGAGCATCTTCTCATGTGCTTACTTGTCAAACATATATTCTTTGGTTTAATGTTTGTTCAAATCTTTTACCCATTCTAATTAGGTGGTTGATTTTATTATTATTCAGAATTTATGTATATATATATATGTATGTATATGTGTGTGCATAAATATATATATATGTATTTCAAGTCCTTTATCAGAATATGCTTTTTCCCAGACTCTTTTAAATTGACGCCTCTTATTTGACATGATACACACACTCATGACCAATTAAGAATGAGTTGAACAGGAATAAATGCAAATGATTTTGTAAACAATAACCTCTTGGAGCAATACATGGTATTAATTATTCATTCTTAGAGCCCCTTATTTGTTAAGGTTGATTAGAATCTATGGAGAAATTGAAAGATGAGGGCCCTAATTCCAACCATCCA
>JAQZBX010109659.1:0-10441 GCA_029593785.1 Cabassous unicinctus
GTGCCAGCTGTGCCTGCAATCTCAGTGCAGCTGCAACTCCTACCCTGCAGCTCAATGGATTCATCCAAGTCACCTGGTGAGGAGACGACTATGGGCAACGGCCACCCCAGTTAATGGAGAGTGCCTGCAGCTGCAGGCAGGATAATCCCATCCACCGTATCCATGGGATATAAACCCTCTCTCACTTGGAGGTGGAGTGGACATCACCCTCCCAAACTCCCCAGGATTGGGGGAGGAGCTATGGACTAGAATGGACTTGGTGGTGTTCCGTCGTATATTGTGATTCAAGCAACGGAAGATATTGTAATGGTGAGGTGGAGACAGTGGCCACTGAACATTTTCGGGGCAGGGAGGGGAGGTGCAGTTGAAATACAGGGGCTTTTTCGGGGCTTGGGGGTTGTCATGAGAGGCGTTGTGGCGACAGATGTAGGCCATTTTGCATCAGCATATACCACACAGAACTGTGTGGGATAGAGGGTGGTCTATGATGTGAAATGTGGTCTATGCTTGGTGGCAAGGCCCCAGGATGTGTATATCCATTGCGGGTGATGTGCCACACTGATGAAGAATGTTGGTGTGGGATGTTGTGGGAAGTATGGGAGGTGGGGAACATGGGAATCCCTGTAATTTCTGAGTAATAATTAGGTAATCTAAGCACCTTAAAAAAAAAATATATATATATATATAATAACATTTATGTAAGCAAATGCACCTATATGCATATGTATTTATATATCATTTTACAAATATTGGTATGTATTGTGAAAATTTTTGATTTTTACCAACAATAAATAAATAAATAAGAAATACATTGGATCATAGAAGGCAGGAAACAAATTTTGACTGCCTTAGTACCTGCTACAATACCCTTGACAATGTGTGATAATATTTGCTGCTTGTATCAGAGTAGAAAATATTTTCCTTTTGAAGCTTGCTGACCAGCTACCAATTGAACATGTGGCTTCAAACTTAATATATGACTTAAGAAATATTTAGAGCAATATCAAATCCACTGCTAATTACTTAATAATAGATAGTGACTCTTGGATAGTTATGTACCAGATGCTCTGCACTTTTAATAAACACATTAAACCAAATATGTAACTACTACTATCATTTTCAGGATACAAATGTGTGAACTATGACACTGAGACTAATTGACCCAAGGGCATACAACTAGTAAGTGGTAGGAGCTGGCATTCCTACCCAAGTGAGTATAACCACTATGCTACATTGCTTCCAGGGACTGAGAATCCCTTTCTTTAGTAACTCTGAATTTTGGACTCAATGCAGGTGCTTTCAAATTTGGGTTAATATTTAAATTTTACAGCTGAGGATGTACTGGTAATGCCCCTTTTGGTGATGAGGGGCATATGGGAGACATGGCTGAGTTGGTTGTGTGGACAGGGTGGAGGGAGTGCACAATGCACCAGAGATAGCATCACAGAACAGCTGTGCAAAGGAAGGATCATGCATTTAAGAAGCATGTGGAAGAGCTAGGACAGGGCAGGAAACAATCCGAACCCAAAAGCAATGCAGTCCTGTAGGAAGACCAATAAAATGCTTTAATAACCTCTGAGGAGATTTGTTTGGCCATGCATTGATTCCTCATAGGCTTTTGTTTTGTTTTTATAATATTAAAATATTTAATTATGAAACATTTCAAACATACAGAATATAGTAAGGCAAACACATATGTAGCATTGAATTGAAATATTTTCCCACATGAACACAACAGCCAGTTTAAAAGTGCAAGTTTGGAAAAATGTAGTCTATGCAAAAAGTAAACAAAAAAGAGCTGGAGTAGTGATACTAATATCAAAGAAAATAGATTTCAAATGCAAAATTGTTATAAGGGATGAAGAAATTCATTATATATTAATGAAAGTTACAATTCACCAAGAAGAAATAACTATCCTAAATATTTATGCACCTAACCTGAATTCCCCAAGACACGTGAGGCATACACTGGCAAAACTGAAGGGAGAAATAGATGTCTCTACAATAATAGTTGGAGACTTCAATACACCATTCTCAGTACTGGATAGAAACTCTGGACATAGAAAAAATAAAGAAATAGAGAACATTAATAATAGGATAATTGAATTAGACCTAACAGACATCTATAGAGCATTGCACCCCAAAACAGCAGGATATACTTTCTTTTCAAGTGCTCATGGATCCTTCTCCAAGATAGACTAAATGTTAGGTCACAAGACAAGACTCAAAAATTTTTAAAAGATTGAAATACTATAAAACATTCTCTAATCACAACAGAATGAAGCTGGAAATCATAATAGATAGAAAAATGGAAAATTCACAAATATATGGAGATTGAACTACAAACTCTTAAATAACCAGTGGGTGAAGAAGAAATTGCAAGAGAATTCAGCAAATATGTTGAGATGAATGAAAATGAGAACACAACATATCAAAACCTATAGGACACTGCAAAGGCAGTGTTGAGAGGGAAATTTATAGACCTCAATGCTTACATTAAAAAAGAAGAAATAGCTAAATTTGAAGATCTAACTACACACCTGGAGGAACAATAAAAAGAACAGCAAACTAATACCAAATCAAGCTGAAGGAGAGAAACGGTAAATATCTGAGCAGGAATAAATGAAATTAAGAATAACAACAACAACAAAAACAATAAAGAGAATCAACAAAACCAAAATTTGGTTGTTGAGAAGATCAACATAATTGACAAACCCTTAGCTACACAGACAGGGAAAAAAAGAAAGAAGATGCAAATAAATAAAATCAGAAAAGATGGGGCGTGGGGAGGCATTACCACTGACCCAAATAAATAAGAGAGAACATAAGAGGATACTATGAACAACTGTATGCCCAAAAACAAGACAATGTAGAGGACATGGATAAATTCCTAGAAACACACAAACCACCTAACTAACCCTAGAAGAAATAGAAGACCTCAACAAACTAATCAAAAGTGAAGAGATTGAAACACTCATCAAAACCCTTGCAAATATGAAAAGCCCAGGGCCAGATGGCTTCACAGATTAATTTTACTGATAACTGAAGGATGATCTAATACCAATCTTGCTCAAGGTCTTACAAAACATTGAACAGGAAAGAATGTTAACAAACTCATTCTGTGAAGCTAACATGACCCTAATATCAAAACCAGATAAAGACACTACAAAAATAAAATTACAGACCAATATCTCTCATGAATATAGATGCAAAAGCCCTCAACAAAATACTTGAAAACAGAATCCAAAAAAACATTAAAAGAGTCATACACCACGATCAAGAAGGTTTTAGCCCAGGTATGCAAGTGTGGGTCAATACAAGAAAATCAATTATTGTAATAAACCACACTGGCAAATTGAAGAAGAAAAATCACATGATCCTATCAATTAATGCAGAAAAGGCGTTTGACAAAATACAGCACCGTTTCTTGATTAAAAACATTCCAAAAGATAGTAATAGAAGAAAGCTTTCTCAATATGGTAAAGTGCATATATGAAAAACCTACAGCTAGCATAGGACTAAATGGTGAAAGACTGAAAGCTTTCTTCCTGAGAGAAGGATGCCCAATATCACCATTGTTATTCAATATTGTGGTAGAAGTTCTAGCTAGAGCAATTAGGCTAGATAAAGCAATAAAAAGCACCGAAATAGGAAAGGATGAAGTAAAATGTTCACTATTTGCTGATAATGTTTCTATATCTAGAATCTCCTGAAAAATCCATAAAAAAGCTACTAGAATAGATGAATTCAGCAAAGTGGTGGGACACAAGATTAATACACAAAAATCAACAGCCTTTTTATTCACTACAGGTGTGCAATCTGAGGAGGAAATCAGAAAAAAATTTCCATTTATAATAGCAATTAAAACAATTAAATATTTAGGAATAAACTTCACCTAGGACATAAAGGACCTGTATTCAGAAAACTACAAAACATTGCTAAAAGAAACTGAAGAAGATTTAAATAAATTGAAGAATATCCTGTGTTTATGGATTGGGAGACTAAATATCATAAAGATGTCAATTCTACCCAAACTGATTTGCAGATTCAATGTAATACAAATAGATATCCCAGCAGCCTTTTTTTCAGAAGTGGAAAACCAAATTATAAAATTTATTTGGAAGGGTAAAGAGCCCTGAATAGCCAAAAAGTTCTTTAAAAAGAATCAAGTTGGAGGACTCTCACTTCCTGACTTTAAAGCATATTACCTAGCTATAGTGCTGAAAATAGCATGGTACTGGCATAAGGACAAACACATTGATAAATGGAACCAAATTGAAAACTCAGAAATAGAACTTCACATCTACAGTCAAGTTATTTTGGACAAGACAGTCAAGCTCTCCCAGCTGGGCCATAACAGTCAATTCAACAAATGAAGCTGGGAGAACTGGATATCCACATCCAAAAGAAAGAAAAAGCACCCCTACCTCACACCTTATAGAAAAATTAACTCAAAATGGTTCAAGGCCCTAATACAGAAGCGACAACCATAAAACTCCTAGTAGAAAATGTAGGAAAACATTCTCGAGATCTTGTGGTAGTCAGGAGTTGATTAAACCTTACACCCAAAGCATAACCAAAAATGAAAAGATAGATAAATGGGATCTCCTCAAAATTAAACATATTTGCACCTCAAAGGACTTTGTCAAAATTGTGAAAAGGCAGTAGACTCATTGGGAGAAAATGTTTGGCAATGCCATATATGATAAGGTTTTAATATCCAAGAGATGATTCAACTCAGCGATAAAAAGACAAACTACCTGTATTAATCAGCCAAAGGGGTGCTGATGCAAAATACCAGAAACTGGTTGGTTTTTATAAAGGGTATTTGGGGTAGAATTCCACAGTTACCAGGCCATAAAGCATAAGTTACTTCCTTCACCAAAGTCTGTTGCCATGTGTCGGAGCAAGACAGCTGCTGATGTTTGCCAGGATTCAGGCTTCTTGGGTTCCTCTCTTCCCAGTCCTCCATTTGTCTCCAGACTCAGCTCCTCTGTTTTGTCCCCAAGGTTAGCTGTAGACAATGATGCTCTCTAGCCTTTGCCTCTCTCCACAAGGTCAGCTGTGAACTGTCAGACGAATGGCTCATCTTTTTTCCCAGGGCCTTCTCTCTTTCCTCACAACCAAGCTCCTCTGTATGCTTACTTCCTGGGGCTCCAGCTCAAGAGTCCGCATCAGAACTCCAACTCAAAACTCCAACTCAAAAACTCCAACTCAAAAACTCCAACTCTGTCCTTTGCCATGACTTTTATCTTTGATTCCATACCCACCAAGGAGTGGGGCTCAATGCCCCATTCAAAGCCCTAATTATAAATTTATCATGCCCAGATGAACAAACTATTTTACAAGCATAACCCAATATCTATTTTTGGAACTCATAACTATATCAAACTGCCAAACTGCTACACTACTCAATGAAAAAATGGGCAAAAGACTTGAAAAAACAATTGTACAAAGAAGAAATACCAAGGGCAAAAAAAAAAACAGATGAAAAAACGTTCAACATCACTAGCAGTTAGGGGAATGCAAATCAAAACTACAATGAAATATCATTTCACACCTATTAGACTGGCTGCTATTTAAAAGCCAGAAAACTGTAAGTATGGGAGAGGATGTGGAGTGATAGGAGTGCTTATTCACTGTTGGTTGGAATATAGAGTGAACAGCAACTGTGGAGGATACTGTATGATTGCTCTATTATGAAATAAATATACTGTTTAAACTCATAGTGTTAATAATTAGAATATAGGTCACCAGAAAATAGAAGGAGGGTATAGATCAGAAAATTGATGGTTAATCTGTGCAGAATTGTTAAAAAAAGTTTTTTTGTAAATCTTTGTAAATGAATAGAAGTGACTAAAGCAGTGCTAGCAGTACTATTTTATGGGCATGACAGTGGTTGAAAGGTTGTAAGGGAAAGTCTAAGGTCATGTATATTACTAGAAGGAAAGTTAAAAACTGTAACATGGCACTGTGTAAGATAGTAAAACCTCACATAAAACACAAATATCGACATATTGCATATATAGGACTGTTTTTACAAAATATAAACAAAAATATCCTAGAGGGAAGGAAAATGAATAGAAGCTCTGTACAGCAGACAAGGCATAGAGAGATTGAGAGGTGATGAGTTTTGTTTTTTGTTTGTTATTACTATTGGAATAATGAATGTGCTCTGGGAATGATTGGGGTGATGAATTCACAAATATGTGATTACAACAAATACCATTGATTGTACTCTTTGGTGGATTTAAGCTTTATTTATATCAATAAACTTGAAGCAAAAAGTGATACCGGGATTAAAACCTAAATATCCTAGCCACACAGTCCCTGTTTTAAGCACTTGAGTACATAGAATTCAACAGCAGAGTGAACTTTCTACTTTGCTTACTCCATTTTTCAGGCCTCCAGAAAATGCCCTATGAAGCACTAAAGGTCTTCATTAATGTATTATGTAAGGGGTACAGTATTAGAAGACTAAATTCCACTAGTCTTTGTTACAGATCATTCAGTTCATTGATACATGTAGAATTTGAAATTTTGAGACACTGAGCAATATCAAGACATTAAAAGAAGAAGGATTAGACATTAGTAATAGTAGTAGTAGTAGCAAATAATAGGAGAAGAGGAACAATAATCATTATTATTAATATTAGAAGACAATTATGACATTGGAGGAGAAGGAGGGGAGAGAGGGGATGGTAAAAGAAAATGAATGAAACCAGATATACCAACAGTGATGGTGAGATTCCATTAAATTTTCAAGGTGCAGTATCATAACCCTAGGAAGATACTATACTGACAAATGTGGAGTTTTTCAGAAATGAAATACATGAAGCCAAAGAAGTGAATAAGATTTAAGAGGAAATATAGGACTTTCACGTCTACTTAGGATGCAGAAATCTTCAACGACCATTTCCTCAATCTTATCAAATTTAAAAAGCCATAAATCAACAATATAACTTTTCTTAAGCCTATCAGAAAGATGAGTTTGTAAAAATCTAAGAAATCATATTCTACAAAGGGACAAGCCACTCCAAGAGGAGATGGAACAAATGAATTGTTTTACCTTTGACAGAAGGTGGGAGAAAATGTGGTCACTGTACAAGAAGATAGGGAGAATACAGATACATTTTTCAGAGTCATTAAAGCCAAATGTGAGCTATAGTGCTGATTGTGAAAAACAGTGGGCCCTGGGTTTAAGGGCTTTGCATTCACCCTCAATATCTCCTCTGCATGTCTAGATCAAGTGCTCATGAGAAAGACGAGGGGCAGGTTGGGAGACCCTCAGACAAGTGCACTGAGTAACCCATGAAATACCCACTATCCTCCTCCTTTCTTACAAAATGAGTAACTGCTATGGCTTCACAAATTATAGCTTTATTCATAAGCTTTGGTCTCATGCAAGGTACACAAAATCTGTGATACACAATCATAGACTTGCTCCTGCATACTGACAGCACACAGTTCCATCTCCTTTTAGTGCAGCTTGTCCCTCCATGGAATATGATTTCTTAGTTTATTACAACATCATCTTTCTTGTAGGCTCAAATGAATACCAAGTTTTGCTTCCATTTTTCCTTTCCCTGGTTACCCAACCAAAGCCAAAATCCTGTAATATGATCCTTCTAAAACTCTCTTAATTAGAAACTGCATGTTTTCACATGGAACGTGTTCCTCCTCACTGCAATAAGTAATATAAAATTGTCCACCACAGATGTTCTGGGTGTTCGGCTAAAGAGCATTGACAATTATGAGGTTAAAAGATCTAACTGAGAGGATTAACAACATTAATGGATACAAGAAAAATTGTTCCATAAGGATGAAATCTATAAGGTATATCCAATGAATTGCTAGAAAATCACTTTTAAAAAGCACACATAGCACATAAGACAAAAATATTCTATCAACAAGACATTCAGAATGTTCAATAAAGAGAAAGTAATCACAAACTTAATGATAAGCCAATAGGAAAAAACAGAAAGTTTAAAAAATGTTAAAGAATAAATAAAACATGGGGGAAGAACTATCTGAGAACTGTGGTACAATATCACACTGTTTCATATACATATATTTTAGTGTACTATGTAAGAATAGAAAAGGAGTGCATCAGAAGAAATATTTAAGAAGATAATGATAACAACTTTTCTGAATATAAAGAAAGACATCAAACTTCAGGACTATGATTGTTAAAAATGCCTAGGAAGGTGAAAAAAACCAATAGCAAATAAACCAACAAATGAAACACATATAGACTCTTTGGTTTCACAACTGAAAGAAAAAGAAAAGTAGAAAATGATGATGAAAGAGGATATTACATAACACATTCTGAAAACATCAACCCATGAGAATTATAACAGAAATCATCAAAATTTATGCAAGCCAGAACAAAATGGAGGGTCATGTTTCAAATACAGAAAGATAATAACTGTCATTATAAGATTCAATACCAACTTAAATATCTTTGAAATATAAAAACAAATTTAAAACTTTTCCAGGAAATTAACACACACACATACAGAAAAATGTATATGCAGCAGATTTGTGCTTCAAGAAATTTCCAGGTAAAAAGAGAAATGATAACAGAAGGAAGCTTGGGTCTACTCAAAGAAATAATAACATATATATAAAACTGAAGATCACTGTATCAAATAATGGATTCATAAAAATTTAATTGCTTTAAAATAATTGTCTACAGGAAAATTACATTGGTTGATTGTGAGACTTGAGTCACATATAAAGGTAAAACTTATCATAAAAACATAACAAAGAATGGGAAAGAGGAACTGTATCTCTACTACTCCAAGGTTAATAATCCACAGGACAACCGCTGTGAAAGGAGGAGACAAAATTGCAAATGGAAGGAAGGAAAGAAGGGATAACACTGTAGTCCCCCACAAATATCAAAAGGAGAGTAATAAAATTTTGTAAATATACTATTGCTGTTAAATTTCATAATTTAGATGAAACATACAATTTTTAAGATGTTCACACCAGAAGCATAAGTTATCTGAAAATATCTGCACCTATTCAAGGAATTGGATTTTTCCTAAAAAACAATCTATATGAAAAAAAATTATTTTCCCAATGTTAAAAACTCTTGTTTCCCTCAGACTGTGGAATGTGGACAGAGTGCTTTGTAAATATCTACATGGATGGAGAAGAGAACAACATCTTGCAAGATGGTAGAGCAACAACATAGAAAAACCTGGGGACCAGGACTAACTCATGGAAATGAGCTATCACAAACCCTAGTAAGCAAAAGCCTGCATTGTTACATCTAAGGAGGATACTTTCCCCATTGTTGAGCCACTGTTTCTGAAACCCATTCTTTTTTTCTATTTCTATTTATTTTTATTTTGTAAAGAAGATTTAGGTTACATTGAAAATATTGGAGATTCCCATATACCTCTCCCTTTCCCTTTCCCCCACTTTCTCACATTAACATCTTTCATAAGTGTGGTACATTTGTTATAATTGATGAGCACATATTGAAGCATTGCTATTAACCATGGCCTATAGTTTACCTTATTTGTTACAATTTGTACTTCACAATTTTACAGGTTTTGACAAAACGTATAATTGTCTATTTCCATTATTGCAATATCATGCAGAACAATTCAAATGTCCCTAAACTGCCCCACGTTACACCTATTCTTCCCTCTCCCTCCTCTCAGAATCTCCGGTGGCCACTGCCTTTACAGCAATGCCGAAACAATGCTTCATTATACCAGGACAGCCTGTACCTAATACAGGCTCTTTCCCTATCCATATCAAATCACCTGACATATCTTTCTTTCCTTTACAAAGTTCTTTTTTTTTTCTGTAAATAGGATGATGCATATATGTTTGAAAAGATATAGCTCATTTTTCCAACATCATACTGTCTTCTCTCAGCATCTGTACAGAATGTCTGCCAACAATATACACCTGTAACAAACACGGTCATTTTTGTTAACTTTTTGAAAAATTAATAATAAAGAAATGGATTATATTTCAACACTGACAGGAGTAGTATACTTTTGTAGAAAAACAGTCATACCATAGACTGGTGATAAAACACATGAACTCTAGTCAGTCTATCTGGGTTCAAATGTGAGCTTATCCTTTAACTTATTGACTAATTATGATTAATTTCTTTCTCTCTCTGTGCCCCAGTTCTATCCTCTGTAAAATTCAGCCATTCAAGTACATTTATTGGGACATTCTTCTAGATCATGGAGATACAGGAATGATCCTAACTGGCAATAATCTTTTTCTCAGAGAGCTCTCATAGTGGAGGAAAACAGAGAGGAAACAAAAGGCATAAGCAAAATATATAAAATAATGACTTTACTGTTATGAAAAACAATTTCAGCAAGGATGAGGGATGAGGCAGATGTGATTTTAAATAGTGTGGTGAGGCATGGTCTTATGAGGAAGAGAATGAGAAAAGACCCAG
>JAQZBX010109660.1:0-10449 GCA_029593785.1 Cabassous unicinctus
TGGGGTTTGGGGAGCTGGTGAGGCGCAAGTGTTTGACCTGGCGGGGGGTGGAGGGTGGCTTAGAGCAATTTGTTATATTATAGGCAGAGCTTGTCTGCCTTTCTGTATGCGTGTGTGGGTGAGTATGTTAAATAATAAAAAGGGGTAAAGAAAACCACTCCAAAATATAAAGCAAAGCAGCAGAGAATGAAAAGAAGGGTGCTCCTTTCCATGGCACCTTCATGAACTATGGGCTGATTCCTCGGACGAGACCCCAGCCCTCTTCCTGGCAAGAGGCCAGAGTGACCGCCCCAGCTTGGTGTCTGGGGGCATTTTAGGGATGTGGAGTCAGTGACAACAAAGTCTCCACGTGCTGCTCTGGTTGGCTCACCAGGCAGCCAGGAGAGTCCTCAAACTTAGCAACTGTCCACTTTTCCTCAACGAACCTGCTCCTGGAAGAGCTGACGGCAAGAAGGCACGACGGCTTTCCCGCTCTCCAAGGTCAGAGATCAACTCTAACTGAAACTCGGAATCCTGAGTCCTTGTCTTGAGGCTGTGCTGTGCAGAAAATCGTTTTATAATTGACATCTCTGGGCTTGAAAACACTTTAAGGTTTTCCCTGTCAACTCAGGAGGGGATCTCCCCAGGCTTGAGGGTAACAGAAGATGACTGCAGAGTTGAAATAATGTTAAAATGCTGTAGGAGAATATGTAATGAGGAAAATGATGAGTGAACAAAACACTTACAAAACCACATGTTCTAGGTGGTTCGATTTATTTTTAAAAGAATATATATATGCTTTGAAATATTTATTGGAAGTGCTCTCTTGGTAGTGGAAATATAGATCATACTTTCTCTTGTGTTTGTTAGAAAAACCATATAATAATTGATAAGATGAAGCAACCTTGTTGCAGATATTAGTGGGCTATACTATATAAAATGTCACTAGGGGGATAAGTTATTTCTGGTACTTTTTACAGAAAAAGCCCATTTTTCCTGATTTGCTGTCTTCTGCCTTTAAACAAATCCAATAGTGAATATCTTTCTCTCTCAAACAACCCGGCTTTCTTTCTTTTTCTTTGTCCTTTTTGTTTTCTTTTTTGGTGTTGGCTGCCAGGAAGCTCAGAGCCTGTCACCTTCTCTTCACTGGCATATCCCTCCCATCCACGCAGCTTTCCTGGGCTGCCATGTGCTTGGGACCCCTGTCTCCATCCCAGCTGCCCCGCAGGCATGGCCACCTCCCCAGCCGGACGGAAGCCCAGGCACCAGCTTTGGCTGCCCCCAGCCCACCCCCGCAGGCCCGGCCAGCGAGTCCCTGCTCGAGCCACCCAGGCGGGCCAGCTCCCTCTGGCCTGCACGAAGTGCCCGCGGCCCTGCCCACTGGGCTTGCCTCCTGAGCCGCTCCCAGGGCCAGGCCCACTCACTCCCCATCCTTTCCGGGATCCTTGCGCACCCCGCGCCGACCCCAGGGAGACACAGAGCGTGTCTGCTTGTAGCCCCAGCACACCACCTGCCACCGGGAAGGTGCCCTCAAGTAAAGGTTTATTCCACGTGCCGAGGCACAGCTCCACCAAGGCCATTGTGCACCCCGTGCCGCCCTCCTAGTGCCACGCTCGGCCCTGAGCGGGCAGCTGCCCACCGCCGCGGGGCCAAAGCCTACCGCACCGGCAAAGGGGGCCATTATTCTCGAGTTTCCATTTGATTACGTTTGGAAGGAAGGAAAGAAGCAAGATACAAGACATTTCCAGTTCAACCTTGGAGCACTGAGCCATTCCAAACGGGAAACCTCCAGTTGCGCCATGCCGCACCCCCTCCCGCGGAGGCACCGCCCCCGGGGCGTCTGGCGGGGTCCCAGAGGCACGTGGTTTCCACCCTGGCTCTGTGGTCTCTGCCCCCAGCGCAGCTTCTTCCCCTCGAGTCCCTGCAGGGAGACCCTGGGTCCCACGGGACTTCCTTCCCTCCCCAGGACAAACGGCCGGACTCACGGGGGAAGAGGCGCTGCCTCCGAAGAAGGTCACTCTGTGCCAGGTGGCGACGAAAGCCCAGGTGGCAGAGAAGTCCGAGAGCGCCGGGAAGTAGTGCCTGACGTCCTCGGTGGCCCTGCGCAGCGTGGCCGGGTCCGTGGCCTCCCGGTAGTACACGTCGCCTGCTCGCCGGTTGTCCACGTCGGCCCAGAAGGCTGCCACGACGCAGCGGTCCTTGGCGATGGGGAAGGCCACCGGGGTGAACTGAGAAACCTCCTTCAGGAAGGAGATGATCCCGTTATTGTTCACCTGTCGGGCAGAAAGCCGGAGGGGCTGTGGACGGGCAGGGGTCCAGCACCGCTGCCCCTGGCTGCCCCTGGGAAGAGCCTCCCCCAGCGGCCTGATAGCCCCTGTCCCTGATGCAAGGCCGCTCGCCTCGCTCCACCCCGTCCCAGGCAGCCCCCTGCTCAGGGCACAGGCTGGGACCCACTTTCTGTACCCCAGGACCCTGCAGTAGGTCCTGGGGTATGGCTGTGGGGGCTGGGGTGTCCCTGCTCCCTGGTCCCTCTCCAGCCAGGGACCTTTCTTCCTGAGCCCTGGGAGCACAGAATCCCAGGGCCCGAGCCGGGACTGGGAGGGTGAGCAGGACGCACCCAGCTGTGATGAGCAGACGCGGGGTGGGCAGGGGCCAGCATGGCCAGAGGCGGCTGGAGAGGCCTGGAGGCCTGGGTTACCGGGCGAGCTCAGGCCTCCAGGAAGTGGGAACTCTGAAGGCTTCTGGGCACAGACCGAGCACTGTCTTTGAAGCCAGACACACTGGCTGAAACGCTGGCCCAGCATGGGCAGCACGGCCGCTAGACGTGGGGTCCTTCACCTGTCTGTGCTCCGGTTTTCTTCCTTGCAGAGCTAGGCTAACACTAGCCCTGACCTCAGAGGGCGGCAGGCAGGCTTGAGGGAGTTGGCGATCTCTGCCAGGCTCTGTACTGTTGTTTTCTGTTGGGGAAGTATGTACCAGAACCTGCTTTTATCCCCTTTGGATGAGAGCAGCTGTGTAATTCAGACCCACAAAAAGGTGGATGAAAATATCTCATTTCTTTTTTTAAAAAAAGATTTATTTATTTATTTATCCCCCACTTCCTCTCGTTTTGCGCTCCCTGTCTGCTCTCTGTGTGTTCTCCTGTGTCTGCTTGTCTTCTCTTTAGGCAGCACCGGGAACTGATCCTGGGACCTTCCGGAGTGGAGAGAGGCGCTCAATCTCTTGTGCCACCTCAGCTCCCTGGTCTGCTGCTTCTCTTACTGTCTCTTCTCTGTGTCTTTTTTTTTGTTGCATCATCTTGTTGCGCCAACTCTCCGTGCAGGCCAGCACTCCTGCATGGGCCAGCATTCTGCGTGGGCTGGCTCGCCACTCGGGCCAGCTCGCCTTCGCCAGGAGGCCCCGGGAATCAAACCCTGGACCTCCTACATGGTAGACAGGAACCCAATCGCTTGAGCCACATCTGTTTCCCTATCTCATTTCTTAAAAGCACCAAAGAGCGAACGCATGAGGAATTATCAATCCCAAATCTAGAGCAAGGAGAGGAGAGACTCTAGAGGTAAGAGCAGCCCTTAAAGCTGCTTTTTTCCTGAGTGCATTTGAAGATTTAGAAACAGCCAATGCAAAACAGACGAGCAATTTTATAATGTAAAACACAGGTCACAGTCAAAGATAATCAGGCACACAGGGAAGCAAGATATTATTACTAGGAAATAGTAGAAATAAGAGAAACATCAAATACTGGAATTATCAGACACAGACTATAAAATAGTTAAGTTTACTATGTTCAAAGAAATAAAAGGCAAGCTTTAAAATATCTTCATGGGTGGAAATTATTTTTTTTAAATGACACAGGGAGCCAGGAGCCCCGGCATGGCTAGCACTGACTGCCCGGGCCCCCTGTGTGTGTGATTTCTGGTCCTGCTGAGCCCTCGACCCTCTTAGGTGGGCTCAGCGGGACCCAGGACCAGAAAGGGGACTTCAGAAACACTTTCTAGGAGCTTGCAAGGAAGATGGCAGAGCAGGGAGCGGCAGGGCTCGGTTCACCCCCCCGGAAACAACAGCTAAGCAGGAACTGTCTGAACCAACTACTGAAGCTCTGGAGGCCAAAAGAACACTGTACAGTGTCTAGGGACGAGTAGGAGGAAGAGGCTGATAAGTTTTGGTGAAGAACAGTAAATTGCTCTCTCCACGGGGTGGTTCCCAGCGCCCATCCCCCACTCTTGCATCAGGCTGCTGCACTGCACGGTCCAGCCCCTGGCTAGTGGCCAGTGACAGAAAGGGACATAAAAATCCTCTTCTCCAAGAACAGGGTGTGTGCTGCCAGTCACTCATCATGGTTTTTAATTAGTGAATTCAGATCGCTGGGTCCAGGCTCTGAGGGCAGCCATTGTTTCAACCTTCCCTGGCCAGGGGCAGAGGCGGTGGTAATTTAAAGATGCAGGGCTTTCTGGGGGTGGCAGGGGAAAGTTAGCTGAAGGGCTGCATTTGCTGGGCAGGCCAGGAAAGCTCAGCTTTGGGGAACTGTCAAAGAAGTGTTTTCCTGACTCCCTCCACAGAGCACTTTGGAACTGGTCTGAATTCCTTGGTGGATGCCTGGCCCTGTTTTGGCTGGGAAAGACTGAATTGGGGAAATCCTCCCTGGGGTGACCCTCCCAGAATTTTCCCTCCTGGTAAAAACAGCCTGAGACAGCAAAAGGAGTGTAAAAATCTATAAAGGCAGACAGTCTGGGACAAAGGTCTGCCAGCTTTAGACACCTGGGAGAGGGAGGTCTGTCCCCTGGGGAAGAGGGGACAACCAAACTCCTGTAAACAGGAGAACTTCAAAACAACTAACAAGCAGAAGACCAGGACACAGCAGATGCCCAATCAAATGGAAAGCTCTTCACACTACATCTGCCTTGGGCAGACATTCCTGACAGGAGCGCTGAAGCTCAAGAAAATCTATTTTATCAACAGCTGGTTATAAAACCAAGAAACAGACATCCAGGGAGTAATTCCCGGAGTTCACATTTTAAAATATTAAAATGTACAGTGTGCTAAAAGAGTATAAGACAAAGAAACAGGAAATGAAGGTCCATCCAAAGGAAAAGGATGAAAATACAGAAAACACCGACAAAGAAGAAGAGAATGTGTTCATACTGAACAAAGCCTTGAAAAAATGATCTAAAAATGCTTAAGGAGATGGAGCAAAGTAGAAAGAAAGAACTAAAGGATATTAGGAAAATAATGAATGAGCAATATGGGAGTCTAAGTAAATAGGTAGAAATTTTAAAAAGGAACCAAACATAACTACTAGAGTTGAAGACCACAATAACTGAAATGAAAAATGCCCAGTAAGGTTTCAAGAGCAAATTGGAGCTGGCAGAACAAAGAATCAGTAAACTTAAAGACAATACCCTTGAAATGAGTCAAGCTGAGGAGCAGAAAGAAAAAAAGCAATATTGAAAGTGAAAATAGCTTAAGAGAGCTATGAGATACCATCAAGCACACCAAGAAACACATTACAGGAGTCCCAGAAGGAATGGATATTAAGAAGACACTGGGTGAACATAAAGAACAATTTGAAAGCCCCAAAAGAAAAGTAACAGAGCTTATGGGAATGAAAGACATGATGGATGATATTAAAACTACATTAGAGGCATATAATAGCAGATTTGAATTGAAGGAAGACAGAATTAGTGAATTGGAAGAGCGAGCAACTGAACTTGAAAAGACAGGAGAACAGAAAAAGAATTGAATGACAACATGAAACTTACAAACATATGTGTTATTGGTTCCCAGAAGAAGAGAATGGAAAAAGGGCAGAATATTTGAGGAAATAATGACCAAAAACTTCCCAACCCTTATGAAAAACATAAATATCAATATCCAAGGACAATGCACCCCAAACAGAATAAATCTGAATAGACTGACTCCAAGACACCTACTATTCAGAATGACAAGCTGTCCTTCAAAAATGAGGGTAAGTTTAAAGTCTTCACAGACAAAAACTGAAAGAGTATGTTACCCAAAGACCAGATTTACAAGAGATACTAAAGGGAGTGCTACAGCCTGAAAGGAAAATACAAGGGCAAGCAACTTGGAGAAAAGCATAGAAATGAAGATTACTAGTTACTTCAAGGGTAAAAAGACAGACAATAGTAATGTATGACAATGGAAAGCCAAAGGATAAAACAGAAAGCTCCTTTACAGTAATAACATTGAACATTAATGGATTGAATTCCCCAGTCAAAAGACATAGGCTGACAAAACGGATAAAAAATATGAGCCATCTATATGCTGTCTACAAGAGACTCATCTCACCTCAGATATAAGGACACAATCAGGTTGAAAGTGAAAGGTTGGAAAAAGATATTCCACGCAAATAGTAACCAAGAAGGTCATTACATATTAATAAAAGGTCATTATATATTAATAAAAGGGAAATAACTATAATAAATATTTATGCACCTAACTGGGGTGCCCCAAAGTACATGAAGCACACACTGGAAAAACTGAAGGGAGAAATAGATGTCTCTACAAAAATAGCTGGAGACTTCAATATATAACTCTCAGTATTGGATAGAACATCTAGACAGAAGGTAAATAAGGAAACAGAGCTTGAATAATATGATAAATGAACTAGACCTAACAGACATTTATAGAGCATTACACCAAAAACAGCAGGATATATATTCTTTTCAATTATTTATGCATCCTTCTCCAGGGTAGACCATATGTTGGGTCACAAGACAGGTCTCAATAAATTTTAAAAGATGGAAATTATGCAAAGGACCTTCTTTGATCATAATGCAATGAAGCTGGGAATCAATAATGGACAGAATGAGGGAAATTTCACAAATATTTGGAGATTAAACAACACAATTCTTAAATAACCAGTGAGCCAAAGAAGAAATTGCACAAGAAATCACTGAATATCTTGAGGTGAATGAAAACAAGCATACAACATGTGAAAACCTGTGGGACACAGCAAAGGCAGTGCTGAGAGGGAAATTTATAGTCCTCAATGCTTACATTAAAAAAAGAAGAATGAGCCAAAACTGAAGACCTAACTGCACACCTGGAGGAACTAGAAAAGGAACAGCAAACTAATCCCAAACTAAACCAAAAGAAAGAAATAATAAAGATCAATACAGAAATAAATGAAATTGAGAACAAAAAACAAGAGAGAGAATTAACAAAACCAAAATTTGGTTCTTTGAGAAGATCAATAAAATCAACAAACCCTTAGCTAGACTGTCAAAGAAAAAAAAGAGAGAAAACACAAATAAATAAAATCAGAAATGAGAGGGGGGTGCATACCACTGACCCTGCAGAAATAAGAGAGATCATAAAAGGATACTATGAACAACTGTACGCCAGAAAAACAGACAATGTAGACAAGGTGGACAAATTCCTAGAAACACACAAACCACCTACACTGACCCTAGAAGAAATAGAAAACCTCAATAAACCAATCACAAGTAAAGAGATTAAAACAGCCATCAAACACATCCCAAAGATGAAAAGCCCAGGACCAGATGGCTTCACAGGTGAATTCTACCAATCTTTAAAAGATGATCTAATACCAATCTTGTTGAAGTGCTTCCAAATAATTGAACAGAAAGAATGCTACCAAACTCATTCTGTGAAGCCAGCATCACCCTGATACCCAAACCAGATAAAGATATAATGAAAAAAGAAAATCACAGTCCAATTTCTCTAATGAATAAAGATGCAAAAATCCTCAATAAAATACTTTCAAACCAAATCCAAGTGCCCAGTAAAAGAATTATACACCAAGATGAAGTGGGTTTTATACCAGATACGCAAGGGTGGCTCAACACAAGAAAATCAATTAGTGTAATAAACCACATTAATAGATTGAAGAAGAAAAATCACATCATCATCTCGATTGACACGGAGAAGGCATTTGACAAAATATAGCATCCTTTCTTGATTAAAAAACACTCCAAAAGGTAGGAATAGAAGGAAGCTTTATCAAAGGTATAACAAAGATTAGAGTGAAGATGAATGAAATAGAAAATAAAAAAATTGAGATAATCAGCAAACAAAAGTTCATTCTTTGAAAAGAAACAAAATCAATAAACCTTTAGCTAGACTGACAAAGAAAAAAAAAAAGAGAATACAAATAATGAAAATCAGAAACGAAAAGGAGGACATTTCTACCAACCCTGCTGAAATAAAAAGGATTGTAAATGGACACTATGTACAACTGTATGCCAATAAATTAGATAACCTAAATGAAATGGACAAATTCTTAGAGACACAAAACTACCTACATTGACTTGAGAAGAAATAGAAAATCTCAACAAACCATTTACTTGTAAAGAGACTGAACCATAATCAAAAACCTCCCAACAAAGAAAAGTCCAGGACCAGATAGCTTCATAGGAGGATTCTACCAAAAATCCCAAGAGTAATTAATTCCAATTCTGCCCAAACTCTTCCAAAATACTGAAGAGGAGGGAAAATGCCCTAACTCATTCTATGAGGCCAACATCCCCTCATACCAAAGCTGGATAAAGATACCACAAGAAAAGAAAACCACTGACCAATATCTCTTATGAATATAGATGCAAAAATCCTCAACCAAATACAAACCAAATTTAAGAGCATATTAAAAGAATTATATACCATGATCAAGTGGGATTTATCCCTGGTCTGCAAGGTTGGTTCAACCTGTATTAATGTAATACACCACATTAACAGAATAAAGGAACAAACCACCTGATCATCTCAATTGAGGCAGAACAGGCACTTGACAAAATACAGCAGCACTTCATAAAAACACTTAGCGCACTGGGCACAGAAGGAAACTTCCTCGCCTTGAGGAAGGGCATATAAAAGAAGCCCTCAGCTAGCATCCTACTGAGTGGTGAAAGGCTCTCCCTCTAAGACTAGCACAGCTGACGCTCAGACTTTGAAATCTAGCGAGGTGGGCCCTGCAGGTTTTCAGAACTGCTTGGGACCTGTGACCCCTGTTTTCCTTCCAGTTTCTCCATCTGTCAATGGAATGTTTACCCTGTGACTGTCCCTCCTTTTTATTTTGGGAGCAGATAACTTGTTTTGTAAGTTTTGTAGGTCCGTAGCCCGAGGCCGAGTTTGTCCAGGATAGACTATATGCCTATAACTGCTGTTGATGAGGCTTTGTACTTAATACTGTTACTGAAATTATTTAAGGCTTTCAAAATATCGTGATGGCATGAATGTATTTGCATATGGAAAGAACATGTCTTTCTGTGATCCAGAGGGTGGAACGTGACAGTTTGAAGCTGGGTGGATCTCAGAAAAGCCTGTTCTTAAAGCTGATCAATTCCTGTTTATGTAAACCTATTGTAGGTGGCACTTTTTTGTCAGATTCAGTTAAGGGACCTTCCTTTTGATTAGATCATTTCCGTAGGGCAAGACCCAGGGTGGGTCTTTTTTTTTTTTTTTTTTTAACAAATAAGTTTTATTAATATGTATAATCAGTGGTATCTGGTATAATCACATAGTTGTGCGTTCATCACTTCAATCATTATTAGAGCATTTTCATTATTTCAAAAATTATAATAAACAAAAAACAAACAAGCAAGAAAATTCTTCGCCTCTCAATCTCTCTAGGTTTCCCCTGCTGTACATAGCTGCTATATCTGCCTATTCTTGAACATTCATTTATTGAGTTTTATTGAGATATATTCACATCCCATATGATCTATCCAAAGTGTATAATCAAAGGCTTTTAATATAATCACAATGCTGTGCATTCATCACCAAAAAAATTTTTTAGAACAATTTCATTACTCCAAAAAGAAAAACTCCACAACTCTTAGCATGCCTTCCCCAGCCCTACACAAACACTAATCAAATTATTTACATTTTATACAAATGGAATCATACAATATATTATACAATATATTTAGTTCATAGTAATGCAATCATATAGTATTTGTCCTTTTGTGTCTGGCTTGCTTCATTCAACATAATGTCCTCCAGGTTTATCCATGTTGTCATATGCTTCACAACTTCATTTCTTCTTACAGCTGCATAATATTCCATCGTGCAAACACACCACAATTTGTTTATCCATTCATCCATTGATGGACAATTAGGTTGTTTCCAACTTTTGGCAATTGTGAATAATGTTGCAATGAACATCAGTGTGCAGATGTCTCTTTGTGTCACTGCTCTCAGTTCTTCTGGGTATATACCCAGTAGTGGTATTGCTGGGTCACGTGGAAAATCTATATTCAACTTCTTTAGGAACTGCCAAACAGTCCTCCACAGTGGCTGTACCATTCTGTATACCCACCAACAGTGAATAAGTGTTCCTATCTCCCCACATCCTCTCCAACACTTGTAGTTTTCTGTCTTTTTAATAGTGGCCATTCTGATGCGTGTGAAATGATATCTCATTGTAGTTTTGATTTGCATTTCCCTAATCGCTAGTGATGTTGAACATTTTTTCATGTGTTTTTTTGCCATTTG
>JAQZBX010109661.1:0-10443 GCA_029593785.1 Cabassous unicinctus
TGCGTAGCACTTTTCATGAAAGCTCTGTGAGGTAGCCAGGGACGATAACTTGAATGGAACTAAGTGATTTGCCCAGAGTTGCCCGGTTAGCGGACGCTCAGATTCCACATCTAGGGTGTGTTTCTTTATGCTTAAAGTGTGTCCTAAACGTTAATCATTGGAGTTCCACTTTTTCTCAAATCTTTATGGCATTTATGTTATCATTTACTCACTTCTTGTTTCTCGCTAAGTTGCCTCCCATATCTGCTTAAACAAATTTAAAGAGGAAATTTTCCACCTAAAGTGGAAAACAGGTGTCGCTTAACATAACCGGAAGATGAGAGTAAAAATGAACACACTGAAGAAAAAAACGATGATATAAGCACTAGTTCAGTAGTGTGGCCGACAGAGACCCGCTCTCCCTCAAGGCTGCTCTCTCTTTCTGTTGAAATGGAAGATCAGCATGCCTTGGAGATTTTAGACATGCTAATGGCAAATGTCCTAACAGCACACTGATTTGATTCTTTTGATATATAAAAAGGGGTCGGAAAAGAGATTAAATTTCACGCGTAGTGAGTCAATGTTATTTAAAGCCTTGCCCATCTCACCTACAGTCAGGAGAACGCACCCCACACCTTGGGAAATGCTGCTCTCTGCCACATCAATTGTGAAAGTTTAACTGAGAATCAGAGTGCTCATTAATTTAATTTTGAAAACTACTTAGAAGCTGAGTATTTAATGCATGTCAGCATGTTTTGCTCCCACTGAATCCTTCATATAACATGTTTAAACCATACTATAACATTGTTCATAGAAGTAAGGTAAATCCATTGACCCAGATAACTCTGTAACCACTGAAATATATCCACCATCAAAAGACTCATCTGTTTATTTAATAATGTTTAGTCATAGTGGCTGTGGACAAATCACAATACTAGTTTCTAAGCAATATGTGTATCTATATATGTCATTTATATACATACCATCCATAGTCTTACACACTTTTTCTTATCAGAAAAAATGTCATGTAAACAACTATAATGCAAGGAAAATGTGGTAAATAGTATATTCATTAGTACATTGATAGCATATTTATTTGTATAGTATATTACTGTATACTAATGGGAAGTGTGTAGAAAGGGCCATCAGTATGTGCTAAGGAGAGACACTGAGCTGCCAGTTTATAAGGGGCAGTACAGTTGAACCTAACAGAAAACCCAGCTCAAACTGGCCTAAATAATAAAGATTTACTGGCTGACACCACTGAAAGCCTAGTGTTATCAGAGATGATATCTAGGTTCTCGGCTTCATCGCGAGAAAGAATTCAAGGACGAACCACAAATTAATTAAACAAGCACAGGATTTATTGAGGGGTAAAGTAAAGAAGAGAAAGTATACCTTCAGAGAGATGAAGGTGGCCATTCTCCAGGGGGAGAAATCCAAAGGTCTGCCATAGGGTCCCCTGTTTTATGGGGGTACAGGACTCTAGGGCCTGTACTGATTGGCATATTTAAGACAAAGCAGGCAACTCTATTGGGTGATTTGATTCTCTTCGGGGGTTAGGGGTTGCTGTCTGGTGGTGATTGGCTTCTGGCTGCTGTCCTTGAGTTCTGCAGGGTGTATTGACTGGCAGTGACTGGCCTCTGGTCACTGTCCATGAGATATGAGATTACCTGAAAGTGGGAGCCCCTCTTGCCGCTTTCCTCTTTCCTGCCATGTAATGATGTTCCTGGCTGCCTTCTGATACACAGCCGCTGGGTGTGTGTTGTGTGCTGTAAGCTGCAGGGCGTTTGTGCTGCAAGTTGCCCCTTCCTAACTTACCTGTGTGAGTCAGCAGGCTGATGTAAGTCAGCAGGCCATTGCTAGTAAGCAGGCCAATGCCTTAGTTTCTCTTACCAGGCTTATCAGGTTTTCTTCCCCCTTCCTCCTCAGATCCCTATTCTATCTTGCCTCACCAGCAGAAGACTGGCTTTGTGGGACTCAATGATTTGTTAAGGACCAGCCTCTTTCCTTCCCTCTGCACTCCTTCCCCCCCACCACCCGCTGTCCATCCAAGATGGCTGCCAACAACTTCCAGGGCTGTCTGCCTCCTGATCTCATTCAGGCAGAGTGAGCAACGGCCACTTCAGGAAGCTCTCTCACAAGAGACAGGTTTCTTCTGTCTCAGTTTCTTAGCACTGCTGGAAGTGGCTTAAAACAAAAGAAAAATATTCTCTCACAATTCCAGAGGCTAGAAAGCTTACTATTGTCCTCTGAAACCTGCAGGGGAGAATGCTTCCTTGCTTCTTCCTAGATTGTGGTGTACCCAGCCATCCTTGGCAATCCTTGGCTTGCAGCTGCATCGGTTCAGTCTCTGCATTCTTCATCACATGGCCATCTTGTTCCTGGCTGTCTGGGTCTCCTCTACCTTTCTTATAAGGACATCAGTCCTATTGGATTAGGGCCCGCTCTAATCCAATTTGGCCTCTCTTAACAAATCACATCTTCAAAATCCTATTTCCAAATAAGATCACATTCATGGGACCCAGGCTTAGGACTTGAACATAACTTTTGGGGGAATTATGCAATTCACCCTGTAACATATTCTTTCCCAGAACCCCCCCACCCCCCACCCCCAGCAAACATTTGTTTCTATCTCAGGCTCCAATATGAGTTCAATGGCATACCCATCCCTGAATCAACAGCCCTGGACAGTTTGTGGCATCATGCTGATTGCTCTCACCCTGCCTATAGCACCTATAATAGAGTTGAGCTTCTTCCCACATGGGGAAGGTGTGGTTCTCAAATGGAAAAATTGGGGAGGTGACAAAGAAAAGAAGAATGGTTATTGGGGAGGCCACCACAATGTTCACCCCAAGTAATCTCAGAGAATATGAGACAGAGGCTGACCTGCTCAGAGGGACTCAAACAGCAAAAAAGTGTGGAGACTGTACCATCCATTTTAGCCTAACCACTGGTGCCAGGTGACAGTAATCCAAGAAAGGTAACTTGAGAGCTTATCATGGAGGACTTCTAATGCCTGTCTAAAGAGTTTAGATTTAATTCACCAGGCAACAAAAGGGAAAAGAAAATTATTTTATTCCCCCAGAAAATTATTTTTTCTCACTGCAAGTATATGGTAATGGAAGAATTTAAAAAACATTCATTTTAATGTTGGGTCTTTTTTTTTTTTTTTAAGATTTATTTATTTATTTATTTATCCCCGCCTTGCTGCTTGTATTTGCTGTGTCCATTCGCTGTGTGTTTTTTCCATGTCTGCTTATCTCCCCCTTGCTGTGAGGTCCTGCTGCATCAGCCCATCGCGCCGCGTGGGCCGGCCTGCTCTCACAAGGAGGCCCCGGGAAGCGAACCCGGGGCCTCCCATATGGTAAATGGGAGCTCTATCGATTGAGCCACACCCGCTTCCCCAAATGTTGGGTCTTGATAATCGATAAGCTGTATTCATTTATGGACATTCATTTGCTCACTCATTCAATCAACAAACATTGATTGAGGAATGAATGTGTGCCATGCACTGTAGTGGCAGCAGCTGGAGAGTCAATGGTGAACAAAACAGACAAGGGCGTTGGCCTGGTGGAGGTTATAGGCCAATGGAGAATTTATACTGTATGTCATCAGATTTTGATGCCTTGACTAAGCCTAATTAAATTCTGACCCAGAAGAGAGGTATATCTACTGAATGGCTAACTTAGTGGAAAGCAAGGCAAGGAAGCATCCAAACCATAATAAACAAACCTAAACCCTGGTAGCTGAGATCAAAAACTTCCTCAAAATCCCTGTGTTCCTTGTCAAGCTAACCCCTATTTCTGAGTTTTCAGAGTCCAATTGTTACTTCAGGACAAAGAAGTTTTTTTGGGGGTGGGGGGCCTCCTAATTGGATAAAGAAGTATAATGAACTACACCTAAAGGTTTTATTTAACAAACTCAACACACCCATTTTAAAAATGGGTGGATTTTGCTTTACCTCTATTCTAGACCTAAACATTATCTTCTTAAAATCCCAGCAGAGATTGGACAGTTCCGTTAAATGACCCATAAGGTACTTGTAAGTTTCCTTCCTTCCTCTCTAACTGCCCCCACCCCCATCCCTTCAACAAACCTCCATTAAGAGGGACCGGAACTGCTCTTGGAGTCCTTTGACTGCAGGACTCAATGTCTCTTATTATGTGTGGCTCCTTCTTTCTTCTTCCTTTTGTAACCTGAGTTCAGAAGGACACATTTTAAATGAAAACAATTCTCTTTCCCCAACCCACTAAGAGTTTTGTATTAGTCTGAGAAGTTAAACTGCCTAACTCAAGCTGGCAATAAGAAGGCAGGTCTGCACCTGAAAACAACGAAAATGGGGGAGTTTATTAATTCAACCAATATTTTTTACACCCTTATACATGCCAACACACTAGCACATTTGCAATGATGAACAAGACATATGGTTCCTGACCTCCCAGAACTTAACATAAATATATTAATCAGATAAAGTCAACTGAGATTCAGGAGTTGCCCTTCCAGACAGCATAATTTCCTATCCCAATTAAGAGCTCCAGGACTCCTCCAGAAGGTTGCTAATGGGTAATTCCAGTGGCTCAGGGGGCCTCTTCAGTTCTTATGAGGCAGGTTAGTATAGGGAAACGAGGGAAGACCTGGCAGACCTGGCAGAAAACATGGCCGCAAGACCCCTCCCGGAAACCTCCTGAGGGATCCCACGAGACCCTGGCCATGAGGTCCCATTTGGAACTCTTTCTGGGGTCAAGGAGAAGCCCCCGATAACCCCAAAAAGGCCTTCTCATTGGGTCCCTGAGAGCTTACAGGTGGAGATCATAAGGCAACCAATCAGAGCAGCAAACAGCTGGAGCCCCTCCCCAATGTTATGAAGGGGGAGGAGTAAGGTTTTTTTTTTTTTTTTTAAAGATTTATTTATTTACTTGATCCATTTTAACCACCCCCTTCCCCATTTGCTCTTTTGTGTCCATTCGCTGGGCAATTCTCTGTGTCTGTTTCATCTCTTCTCATCCTCCTCCTCCAGTCTTCATCAGGATTCGATACTGAAGACCTCCGATGTAGGAGAGAGGTGTTCTAGCCATCTGCACCACCTCGGCTCCTGGTTTTCGGAGCTTTCGGAGCATCTCGTCTTGTCTCTCTCCTTTTACGTCATCATCTTGCTGCCTGGCTCCTGGGGCCTGGCGGCTCACCAGCACACAGAGCCTGGCAGCCCATGCGCCTTCTATATATATATTTTTATTTTACCGGGAGGTCCCAGGGATCGAACTCGGGTCCCTCCATATGGCAGACGGACGCCCAACCATTTGAGCCACATCCGCCCCCAGGAGTAAGGTTTTAAAGGGCCTAACCTGGGGCCCCCATGTGCATGTCTCTCCCTGCAGCATGCCTACAGTCCATGTCTAGGACTGTGTACCTTTTTCTTGTTTCTTAATAAACTCTTTACTCCCTTGCCTACCCTATAGCGTGTTCTTAAATTATTTTATGTGACATAAGCCAAGAACCTAGAAGCCCACAACCCAGAGCCTTCTGCTAGCATATTTGGTGAGCCAGCCAGGAGACAAGTAGGCAAGTAATGATCCCCAACCCCCACTGAAGACTGGTAAGTCTAAACTTTTAATTAAAGTCTGTTGTGCCCTCTTTTGTTTTATTAGCGAGGCCCTGAGCCCTGAGACTCTCCTCTTAATCCATTACCTCTAGGGCCCCTGAGGTTGTCTGTAAGCCGCAGAACAATCAGCCTTTGGCTTTTTAACATGCCTCTTAATGTCCGGTTTAACTGCAAAATCAGTCCCTGGCAGTCACTCTCTTATGGCCAACCTTTCTAAGACCAATGCAAGAGTAGACCAAAAGAAAGGTTTCAAGCCAGCCCCTTTTCTAGGAAGAATCACACTGTTTGGTAGCTTTGGTCCAGAACCCAGGTCCAGACATCTCCCAAGACCTAGTGCACCACAGGGACACACAAACACATGGGCTCTGCGATTTCCAGGACGTGGGGAACCAGAGAAGCAAATCCAAACGTCCCCGAAGAAATAAGCAGTTTGGGTGCTTCCATTTGGAGGGCAAAAGTTCAGTCAAGCCGGGATCTGGGACACCAGATCAGCTGACACTCTTTTTCCATGTCTCCCTAAAACAATGGGTGGCTTCTCTAGCATTCCAGCAGACTCCCATTGGGGTGTCTTCTCAGTATTTGGGACAACCTGCCTACTTGTGGTCTAAAAGGAAGAGGCTAATCTTTTCTGGCCACACCATGTGGCCAACAGTGGGCTCTGCATGGGACTATGAATTCCAGTTAAACCTGTGTAAGAGAGAAGGAGAGGACAGGCAGATCTGAGGGCCAGAGACCACGTGGTCATGTCTCCTTAAAGGGATGAGGAAATGTACTACCGAACTGGTCAATTATAAGTTCAGGGACATTATTCAGAGGCAGAACCTAGAAACCCAGTTAGTCTGCTTTGGATATCCTTAGGAAGCTGCAGAAACTTTCCCTGGGCCCCCAAACTTCCATTAAATCCCTTTTAAAAACAGCCTTCTCAGTTTTCAACAATCGAGACCACAATGCCAAGATGGAGAAGGTAAGGAACAGTGGGCACAGGGTCCAGGATAGGCTCACCTTATAACTGCTGCCATTAATGGCACCTCAGGGTAACCTGAATCCAGGCTCCACATCAGCAGGAACCTGGCACCAAGCTGCCTCACTATGTGGACCACTGGGGCCTTGCCCCAGGGGAGAACAGAAGGGGCCTGAAGCCACGTGTGAATGAACAACCAGAGGAGCCTCAGGTGACCCTTGACATGGCAGGTGAGAGTCTTAATTTCTTAATTAACATGGGAGCCAATTACTCGGTCCTAGCCTGTACTCCAGACTTCTCTAATCTTGGTTGTGCCTAATGAGGGGAGTGAATGGGGAATCAAGATCTAGGCCATTTACTAAACCTCCCCCACCTCCGGCCCATGATTAGTTTCCTAGCTATACCTAGCTCCCTGCCTATTCCCTTGCAACATTCTAATCCTTCCAGTGAAAAAGCCTTGCAGGATTTGCCCCTTGTGGGAGGCAACTCATGGGATGCAGCCCCCAGAGCAGCCCCAATTAGAGTCTCGTCAGGGGCAGGGCTTCTCTGGACCCCTTAGCTCCGTACTTAGAAGCTGCCCAGGGATTTTCCTAGAGAAACGAAGCTGGAGGGTCCCACACAAGGTTTCTGCCATGAGTAGACAATGAGAACTTTGCATTAAGGTGATTCTAAAGTCAGGTCTTTCCCTAAGCTAAGTAAGTGTAAAATTCTCTCTTCTGTTCTAATCTGTGCTTGCTTTAATTTTGCCACTCTGCTCGTGCCTAGGAACTCGTAAATCAGATTTGGGGTTCACCTGTTACAAATTGGATAACGGTGAAAGGTAACTTAAAATTGAGTCTTTAAATATCAATACTATCTTGCAATTGAATGTGATGTATAAAAGAAATCACAAGTAGAATTGCTTCAGCTGCTGGAAAAGCAGAAAAAACTTAGCAACGTTGTTACTAATAAAATAGTTTTAGTTCCTTAGTTAATAAACAAAAGTGCCCAATTTGTTCTAAAATAAAAACTTACTAGAAACTGTAACTAAGAGTTAAGATCGTTGTATAGATGACTTTATACTATAAAACAGCAAAAGCTGAAAATGCTGTAATGGCAGATTTGATGGTAATCTTAGACTATTTTACCTTTGTTTATGGTTAGTTCAGGTCTAGTTTGTGCTTGCTATAGTAATGGTAATTATAAATTGAACTTACCTTTGATTGTGGTTATTTTGAGACTATGTTCTCCCCTAGACCTACTATTGTGATGTTAATCTTAGAATATTTTACCTTTGTTTATGGTTAATTCAGGTCCAACTTCACCCTTGTGTATGCTTGCTATAGTAATGGTAATCCTAAACTGAATTTATCTTTGCAAATGGTTATTTTGAGTCTACCTTCTCCCTTAGACTTGAGCTATAGAATCCTAGTCTCTCATGGCCAGGCCTCAGAAACAGCATTTTACAAAAGTTCCTCCAGGTGAGAACTATTGGCCCCCGTGGTGTTTCCTTTTAAGTGCTAGTGGAAGGCTCTGGGTTGCAGGCTTCTAGGGCTTCTAGAGCTTCTAGGTTCTTGGCTTATGTCGCATCAAAGAATTTAAGGACGTGCCATAGGTTAGGCAAGGGAGTAAAGAGTTTGTTAAGAAACAAGAAAAGAGTACACAGTCCTAGACATGGGCTGCGGGCGTGCTGCAGGGTGAAATGCATGCATGGGGACCCCAGTTAGGCCTTTTAAACGTAAGGGTATAAACTCTCTGAGGGGGGAGTTGAGGCAGGTTAGTTTAGAGAAAAGAAGGAAGACCTGACAGATCTGGAAGATACTTTTAACTGGCTTTGTAAAAAAACTTCCATATATATTATAATTTTATTTTTGAATAAAGTATGTGTAGCAGTTTGGCATTATTTATGAATTCCAAAAATAGATATTGGATTATGCTTGTAAACTGGTCTGTTCCTCTGGGCATGATTAAATTATGATTAGGGCTTTGACTGGGCTGCATCAGTAGGGCCTTGAGTTTCCGCCCCTTGGTGGGTGGGGACTCACAGATAAAAGACATGGCAAAGGACAGAGTTGGAGTTCTGATGCTGAGTTTTTGAGCTGGAGCCCCAGGAAATAAGCTCACAGATAAGCTTGGGAATGAGGAAGGAGAGAAGGCCCCAGGAAAAGAGATGAGCCGGTTACCTGACAATTCACAGCTGGCCTTGTGGAGAGAGGCAGAGCCTAGAGAGCCTCATAGTCTACAGCTGACCTTGTGGAGGAAACAGAGGAGCTGAGCCCGGAGAGGCAAGCCCCAGGAAGAGAGGAACCCAGGAAGCCTGAACCCTTACAGATGTCGGCAGCCATCTTGCTCCAACACGTGGCAATAGACTTTGGTGAGGGAGGTAGCTTGTGCTTTATGGCCTGGTAACTGTGGGCTTCTACCCCAAATAAATACCCTTTATAAAAACCAACTGATTATTGGTATTCTGCATCAGCACCCCTTTGGCTGACTAATACAGTATGTATGTGATACTTTATTCAAAAATAAAAGGGATAGAATTATTGAAAGTGTTAACAATGGTTGCCTCTGGGTAAATCTTATTGGTGAATTTTATTTTATTTATTTATTTTTACATTTTTCTTGAATGATTTCTATGGTACAAATGTACTTTTTAAATCCCTCTCCCCTCTCAAAAGCCTTTTATTTTGCAAAATAAACATCCAAACCCATTATAACTATTTGCATGAGGATTTGCATTGAAGAAACCTTCTCAGGGGGTGGATGTGGCTCAAATGGTTGGGCATCCGTCTCTCATATGGAGGGACCTGGGTTCGATCCCTGGGACCTCCCGGTAAAAAAACAAAACAAAACAAAAAAACCCCACACTATATAAATTTGAGAAAATTTCTCATCTATGAAGAAACCTTCTCTAAGGCAATTTGTACACAGCTCCCTAGATTGGGATGGGGATGGGGGTGAGACGGGAGTAGGAAAGGGATAACTAGGGTATAACCAACAGCCTAGGCCTGCAAACTGGGTCTGAACCAGGTGTTCTTATCCTTTATTGTTCCACAGACCCCTTTGCCAGTCAGGTGAAAACCACGGACCCCTTACTAAGTCCACACTGTATTGTGTATTATTTAATAAGTATATCACACCCGTACCAACACATCTCTGCAAGAATAATGATTTCTGGAATTTCAATTTAAGCCCACAGACCCCATGTTAAGATCCCCTGGTCTGAACCTTATGGCGAGAGAGGCTGCAAGCAAGAACTGAATGAAATAATTTCCCATAGAGGCGTAAGCAGGGTTTCTTCAGTGTCCAGATTGAGCACACAGCATAGGACAGAGAGGGTGCAAAGAGGCATTCTCCCCAATTCAGAGCCTAGGGAAGGTGCAGGAGGCCCTATGGGGATGCTGCCCCTCGCTGGGATTGCAAGAGTAGAAAACGGAAGCGTCATTAGAAGTGACAACGTGGAAATGGCTGGTGCCTTGGCAAGAGCTATCAGAGGGCAGTGGCGTGGGCAGAAGACACGTGGGACTGAGGAGAGGTGAGGGGTCCAAAGAGGGTTTGAAAGGTGGGAAATATGCTAGCAAGTTCAACTGCTAATAGAGAGCATCCGGTGGAGGCAGAGAGGTTGAAGATGCCTGAGAGGGGGCACTCTTCTCAGCCCACCCGCAGTCCTAATTTGATCTCATCTGCCCCTTGGCTTTAAATACCACTAAAGGATGGGAAGCAGGAGTGGCTCAGTCAATAGAGCCCCCGTTTACCATATGGGAGGCCCCGGGTTCGCTTCCCGGGGCCTCCTTGTGAGGGCAGGCCGGCCCACGCAGCCTAGTGGGCTGATGCAGCAAGCCCTCACAACAGGAAGCGGGTGTGGCTCAACCGATAGAGCCCCCGTTTACCATGTGTGAGGCCCCGGGTTCGCTTCCCGGGG